>JARFOD010093335.1:0-17489 GCA_031763545.1 Mopalia muscosa | reverse complement strand
CACCAGGGCAACAGAAAGCAACCTCTTTTCTCGCCTCTTACGATCGACCAAGGAAGCCGAGGGAGTATTCTTCAGGGACATGGCCCACCCGCTCCCTCACGGGGCCGATATTATTTAATGATATTCATTAAATTTAAGATGAGTTAAGATGAGTAAACCTCTGCCGAAATTATGCCAATTATTAATTTGTTAATTGTTTAAGGAGTCGACTCCTATTGATGGATTAGTTCAAACTGTGTTAAAGACTTTGGTTATCTCACCAATTTAAATGATGATGATGTACTAGGAAAAAAAAAAAAATAGGTAAACAAAAATGGGAAATGTTTGGTACTGCCGGAAATAAGTGTATATGATTATATTAAACTGCCCTTAGACAGAGAGCTAGTAATATAACAATGATAGCAATGTAATCCAGAAATTGTATAATAATGTTTCATAGTGTCTAAAATGTACGGTGAAAAGTTACTGTCATATAAGCTAATGGGTATGACTGGAAGCTCTATTTAAAACAAACAAACTATAAAATCGAGCAAAAATCTAGATGAAAAGTCACCCCCAAACAAACGCTTTTTTCTAACTCATATGCAGTTTAAGAACTACCCATCACAGAAAACATGGATTTTCTACGTTCATCCAGCAGTTTAAGTCATGACTGTGGGCTCAAATTAAACATAGTATTCATAGGGGCTAACAATAGGCCCCTATACCGGTATTTATTAATTTGTCAGTTCAACAGTTTAAACTACCTAACTACTGCGAGTTAATCAAAGGTGTTCAAAGTTTGTATTTGCAAATGTAATATTTTTTCGATCACATTGTCCTCAGTCTTAACACCAGATTACTACGAAACATATATGCGGCCGCAACTATAGTGTTCACTGTGTTGTTGTTGTTGTTGTACATCTGACGTCTACCAAATGGTCAAAAATAAAACTTCGAAATCCAGTTAATCTTGAATTTAACTATTGATCTTTGCTTTTCTGGAAAAATATCACATTCAGGGCAAAAAATCTGAAATTCCCACGATCTTGAACCCTAAATGGTAGCGAACAAACACCTGCCAGTTTTCTGTCAACATTACCTTCCCAAAAGTTCCCCATGTCGGCCATATTAGTTGTGTTGTCAACATCTCGTGCTGAGATCTCGCGTGTGCGCGGCCGGTTATTTCAAAGAACGTTTAATCAATGTTTTGTTATTTCATTAATTACCTAATCTTCTTTTGGACAGTGTTTGTTTCTTTCCTGTCTGAAATCCCCCTCCAATCGGCTGTAAGAAGGAGTTAGGTATAAACGAGCCCCAGCTGTGACCCTGACTGTCACGTGACCGCATGGCGGACGATTTAAACTGAGCGATGGCCGAAGTGAGTCACAGCTGAACAATTCCATTCATCAGATACGAACTTTCGCTCCAAAATTTGAACAGCTACCGTCAGTATGAAGAGAGCAATCACCATGGCTAACGTGAGGAAAGCACTGCGGTTTACACTGAAGGGGAAGGACTACGACATGTTGAATTCGAATGAAAATGATTATTTTAGCACTCCAAAGTATTTAAGAAGATGTTCCGACACTTTTGAGATGACGGATTCAGAGAGGAAAGTTTTACAACAATCTAAATCTTCAAATGCGATAAACTCACGAAGAAGTCTGCGGTTAACCCGGAGTACGAGTGTAACGACCTCTTTTCGAGATGCCATGGGAACTCTAAAGCAGGTTAGTGAAGACTATGTTACGCATGTACATACAAACGTGTGCCTGTTTGAAATTTCTTGTTGAAGGAATGTATTCACGGATAAGATAGCATATTTAACTCTGCCTTAAAATATCTAGCCTAGATACTCCGCTCCCATATCTAATGCATGTAAAGAAAACATTTAGAAACATTTTAATGCATAATATATCCCTGACATAAAGCGTAAAGACTCCATTGACGATACCTGGATCAATTTAAAGTTATTTGTATTGATTTATCATATAATATCACTTATAAAAATTATTAATTAAATGTTATTACATAGTGACATTTGACAAACTACGTATATGTGGAATTTATATATGCATAACATTTAGATCTTTCATATCTTACCTTAAATTAGTTTTAATTATGAAATAAAAATGGGTGTCTACTAATTGATCAAAAGCCGATTACTCAAATTAAATTCAGTACTGGTAGATACTAAACCATTAGGTAATTCACCTCGCTGGGAGACATTAATAATTAATTTTATGAACCCCTGTGAGTTAGCTATTCAAGGGGTAACCAAATCCACCTGTTTCTTCTAATCCCTGGACTCACCACCCCCCCTGTGACTAGACAGTATGTTTGCTCTGCTTACATAATAGTGTTTTGATCAACCTGCCCAACACTGCCTTCACTCCCTTCAGGCTATCTTCTTTCAAGTGTTCACTAATTCTAAGGGATATCAGGTATTTCGTCTGAAATTGCACCTGTCTAAGGAAGTGTGATCATTCCTAAATTTCCTAAATCAGATGTGCTTAGTTTTGGTATTACTATTATCTGTCAACCTTGAACATATTTTTATCAAAAACTACAATGTGCAAGTCAGTAAATGAATCTGAACAAGCACAAAGAATTGATGATTATTTTTTTTACCAATCTTTAAAACTTTTTTTTTTAATAATTACTTTGAAACATCAAACTTAAATTTGAAATCTACAATTTAAAAGTTAGTTAAAAATCTGAACATGCACAAAGAATTGATGATTAATTTCTTACCAATCTTTAAAACTTTTTTTTAAATAATTGCTTTGAAACATCAAAACTAAATTTGTATTTAAATACAAATTTAATATAGTTTAGAGCCTTAGAACTGTATTTAATGTACATAACTACATATTTCTACAATCACCTCAATAGCATCTTCAATCCATAACTCATTTAATAGATTACCAAGTGCCATGTACCACAGAAAGAAAACATTGTAGCACTACATATCTCCAGTTTTCTTTGTTATTTAGATCTTAAACTGTAGTTCTTTGTTGATCTACTTGACATTATGATGTCATAAACCATGACCAATGCTCAGCTTGGGTTTGATTAGTACTCAAAGGGTCTTCATATGATTAGCAGTTATAATAATAGAGACCAATTAACCATAAATCTAGTAGTGCTTTTCCCCACCACTGGCTCATTGAGTACTGTTAGTGAAAGCTTGGTAATGTAAATTCGAAGGACACCAGAAAGTGTCATTTTTGACAGGTGAAATCCCAGTCAAATAGATTGTAACATATCTGTCATGCCTTACAAGCTTGGCCAGCCTTCTTTGGCAACTGAATGGTGAAATTAATCTCATAGTGTGTCAATAAACTTAGCAACTTAAATATCTTAAATTCACTGGAGGTCAGCATTCTTACCACTTACCTATGAGGTTCAAGACCTCACACTAGTGCCCTCTCTGACATGGCTCTTATACAAGCAGTGAGAAAGTACTTGAGACAGGTTAGAATATTTTGATTACATACACAGAGTTATTTAAATGACATACTGGGAAAGGAGTGAAAAGTACTGCTTTAAATACAACTTTCCCAATTGAGTTCTACTGAAAACTATGTAATAGTTTGATTTCAATCCTAATTTTGCAGCAGTGACTGTCTCCATATTACTGACTTAATTTGTTAACTTTTTAATTTACAATGTATGTTTTTATCTTTTACAGAAAATCCGTAAATCAACACGTCGTCGTATGAGATTGAAGGCTCTGAATGAATCTCCTGAAGTTTCAAGTGCACTGAGACGTTCCTGCCGTATGTCTGGGAAGAACAGTCCAATCCCAATCGCCCGTAGTGAAGTGAAATTAGTCCCCTTCAGTATAGAGACACCCTCACCCAAACTTTCATCAAAATCTACAGGCCATCTAAGGTAATTTTCTTCTAGAATATTGAACTGCTTAGATTCATATTAAATAAGGCAGCTTAGTCTTTCCCTACATCAGAATTGGATTGCCAGGCCAGGCCAATAAAAAGGATTAATGTTTGTGGCAACATAGAAAGACAAAGTTAAGGCACCTTGCTTCCGTAATCATTGATTTCTTTTAATTTCTGTAAAAAAAAAAAAAACTATATTTTCTCGTGTAAATTGTGAAGAAACCAATATGCAACTGTCAGAATTGTTATGCCTTTAGTCTATATGAGTTAATTTGTGTAAACTAATATTTATTTATTGAATATTTAGGTTAGATTTCGAGACCCCTGGTCGTATTCGCCGTGAAGTTGAAACCCTGACACAGAACATGCAAGCCTTGGCCACTCTCACGCCCAACACTCTTAGGTCACGGTCGTCAAGGAATATTCGAACCATCTCAACAACTAAAGTGTCTGCATTCTCAGTCCCTCCTCCAGCTTTGTAAGTATAATTAAAAGATGTGCACAACAATAACATGAATGGCAAAGACTAACTTTTGTTGAATAAATAATTTTTTTCTACTATATATTTTGAATAAATGAAGAGAGAAATATTTGCTTCCTTCCCAAGGATTCGAACCCAGGGCATTAGGATTATACAAATAGATATGGATATAGAGAAATATATAAATCATCGATCAAGTATTTATTTTGAGTACTCAACAATTGCATAGGTTTGATAAAATGTCTCATGGGCTGAGCAGTTACACCAAGTAAAATGTATAATGTACTTTTTTTTTTATTGAAAATTTTTCTTCAAAATTCAACCTCTTATTGTCTATTGATTTTCTATTCCTTAGACCCAGACGTAGTCCATCCCCTGTATTATTGACCAACGGCAGCCTTCGGCCAGATGTTCAAGCCCGCAGGAAACTTCAAGCCCAGACACCCATATTTGTTTGAAAATCTGACTACATCCTGGTCCTGTCTGTGCTGCAATATGGTGCTATTTGAATTGTGACGCTCTTGGGGACATCTTCTATTCTCGCATGTTTTTCTGATCTGTGTGCCTAGTAATTCCAGAAGCTTGCCATGACTTACAAAGATTTGCATGGATGTTTAGGCTGATATTATATTTCTCATGTATGGATACAGCGTTGTGGCATAATTAGTGCTAAAGTGATTCTGTTGGGGATTCCCCTTCAATTGTACATAGACACATTCATCTCTTAATACTCATTAATCATCAATGTTGACTGAAAAATCCAGCATTATTTTTAAATCTGTTCTAACTAAGTATTCCTGCCAGTATTTAATTTTATGAACATTTTGATTTCATGATTTTTATTTTTGTTTAATTTTTTACTTTCATAAGTATTTAAACAAGTTTTTCATTTCTTTATAGAAACATTATTTCTATAGATATTTTTCTATAGATTTACCTATCTTTTTTTCCTCGTGTTAACAACTTGTAGCACAGTACTTATATCCTTAACCCAGTGCAATTAACTTAATAATTTGTTTGTATCAATTTTGGTTTTGATAATTACTAAATAGATTTTTTTTTTTTAAATCAAGAGTAGATTAGTGTGTTCAACAAAATTATGTAAAGTAATCCAGTACAAGATTTGTTGAAAAAAGATTGATATATATGTTTGTTTAGATCTGAAATTGATATTTAATTTTAATATCCTTATGATATGTAAAGAAAAAGATAGTTATAGAACTTATAGTAATGCTCTTATAATATAATGAAGTTCTGTTTAGTATTTACTATCTATAGTATGCTCAAAGTTTAATGTTAAGAACATAGTTATATTGAATCAATGTATATAGTGTTTTTACTAGATATTAATTAGCTTCCCTATGAAAATATACTTAATTTTAGATTGATTATGCCATGGCAGCAAATGCCAATTATATTCTAAAACTTATTGATAATAAAGTTTTGTTTTTTTTCGCCAGTTTCAGCACACCAAAAATAAATATTTTGTTGAATACAGAAACGTATATCCAAGAATAAGATAGAGCTGTGCAACATTCAACAGTATTTTGATTACTTGAATATTAACCTAAGTCATCTCTGCTATAACAAGAGTCTATTCAGTATTTTCTCATCTGTCTTCATGATCTGTATTTATTATACAAATTAATAAAATGCTCAAAACATTAAACTGTTCTTTATTCAGTTACATTTTTCACATGTGTTTAAGAGTGTGTTTAAAGGGAGGGGGGAGGGGGGCTGTTAAATCATGATTCATCTGTGGTGCTGCGGAATGATAACTGCAAAATTAATCAACCTCTCCAAAGAAACAAACAGCGACTTGTCCATTTCGGATCTTGTGGTGTTGTAATGCTGCTCACTCAATCTTATCCAGCCTTCTGTAATGTGGGTTTATTTTGCCTAGACTGTTTCTGAGTTCTGACCAGCCGTCAACAAAATCTTTTTATGTTCAAAACGCCTGAATTCCAACCATTTACCAAGTTTATTAAACACTTTCTAGTTTTGGATGTAGTGATATTCGTCAAAATTGTTATGCTGTTATAAAATTCAGCTCAATGGTAGCTTTCTGAACCTTTACCAAAACAAAAGCATCTCTACACGATTTTATAATTGTTGACACGTTACAATTGGTCACTCTCATAGGATACTTAATAATCATTGGCATTACAGTTGCTAGGAATAAAGATTTGTCCCTACTGAGCGACAAATTTCAACAACCATTTTATTTAAGATCCTACGACTTGGCTATCTATCATAGTACTTGTATTTAATACTTAATCCCAGCTGCCACTAGTTAGGAGAGTGACAAATGGCAATAAGAATATGCTTTCGAAACAAACCAAATTTCTCTCCCTTTGTTCAAACCTTTTCGAATAAAAAAGCAACCAGGCAAATTTTAACAATACTGACCATAAGACCATTTTCCAGTTGAGATCCACATCGTTAGAGATACTGTGGGCTGGATTCAATTGATCGATACAGATTACCTGATACCGTAATTTAAGATTGCCTAGGAAATATCGTTCAACGGGTGTGACATTTTATATCAAATCTTACTAATAATAATACTCTTTATTAACTTGGGCTTTAAAGCCCCTCGTCTTACTGTTGGTAACTAGACTGACCCTATTGATAAACGTATAGAACTGTTGGCGCACTTTTCCGTTTATATAAGCTTTATTCTTGGGAGTGGTACTACTTTGGAAACTTAAAGAATAGTGTCTGAGAGGCAGACCATGATTTTTTTTATAAAGAAAGCAAAAATATTCCTCAGAAAACATAAATTTGTTTGACTACATGCTGTAATGTTGTGATAATATGTCACAACTAGCAAAGAGGTATTAAAGATTATTCATAAACAAAGGTACTCATACTGCTTCCCACTACATAAGATACATTGAACATACATTTTGGTGCACTGCAGGTTTGACAAATGTGCAGATAGAGTAAATAGGTGGAAGGAAGTTAAAGCTGGCGCACTTAATATCATATTTGGGTCCAGGAAAAACCATCTTCGCGAGCCAGGGTTAATACATGGATGTAGCAGTCGATAATAGAAATACCATGTGCTCGGATTATGGGAAAACCATGCGGTCAATGCTTTTATTCTGAGATATAGTGGAGAATAAACTAAGAAACCAACCACTGGACCAAAAGTTCGATTTAATCACTAGATAACGACCAAATTGTCACAATTGTAGAGAATTATTGCATGTGATATAGAAGTTTAATTGGTAAACGCTATTCGTGGACCGAGAAATCTAGTGAATTCAACGTGAGAATGTTGTCGTTTAACTTTTCCAAGAAAATTTGTATTGTTGAATTTCCAATTAACATTTACAATGAGATAAAACACTAGTATGGATAGCAAACTCTCATTTATATTTGTCTTTCAGACATCGTTCTGAAGAATATGCTAGCTAATAATATATTTAAATTAAGCAAGCAAGGCGACCATATTTTATTCTCTGCTTCCTTAGTTTAAATATATTTACATGTTTACACGACCTATAGCCTAAATCATCTCTCTGGTATACTGCTTACTGACATATGTTGCCCTGCATGGTGTTCGCAGAGCTAAAGGGTCGGGAAGCAGATTTGTTTGTGATGTTCTGTATTTTTGTTCGTCGTCATATAAGTGAAATACCCTTGAGTACGACGTTAAACACCAACCAAACAAAACAAAAGCAATGGTTAAGTTAAAGTTTCCAAATAATTGTAAATGAGATGAAATGTAAACTAAATACAACAAGGGTAAGAATTCCTGTAGTAGACCAAAGCCACAAATCTGAGAAACAACAAGATACATATGCTAATTGTCTATATTTCGGTTAATTAAACCACCATCAGGAATTCCTGTATAGTACAGGCTTTTTTGGTGTCATCAGACATATCTTGTAGCTGAGTAAAAAACTGTTACAATAGGATGTGTCCGGAATTGACGAATCGTTCCGCCTAGCTTAATCAGCGAAATTATAGAGCGGTCATTTAACCTGATTATACATGGCGTCGTTTCAAATTGCTTTTTTGTTCTGTGATAATTCGGGAGTGTTTCTGAAACCTTGCCATAAAAGTATCGAGGGTAAGCAGAGTGCTCAGTACAACCATTCAATGTTTGTTGGGTAATTTGCACAACAGCCAATAAGAGAAAAATAAAATTACGTCAGCAGTTTTATTCTCTAGAGACAGAGTTCCTCTAGTATCGATCACAAGGTAAGCAGAGATCGCAGGGAAACCACACCCACCTGTGGTTTTTGACGCGGTTTATATCTCCGTTGACTCACTCCACATGTGCAAATATAAATTAGAATTCCCATTTGAATATCATAATTGAGATATTTAAATTTATAAGCAGTGAAAGGGGTATTGGAGTAAAATATATGCGCTCATGGATTTCTCAAACTCATTGCTCCCCTATGCTTCCCAGATGGAGCATTTAACCATAATATCTTCAATAAGTTTACAGTGGAATTATTCTTGCTTAATGCGGATTATCATTTTTTTTTTTTTAAACTTAGTTCATAAAACAAACACACCCAAATTGGTCAAATATGTGGGCTAAAGGCGTTACTATTATAACACAAAGCAGCAACAAGCCCAGCAGTATCACATACCCTTAGATCATCATTACTTGAGATAACATATATTACTATCCGATGTAAGTAAATTAGCTAGATTTTGTCCAACCCTTAACTCTTCTTTTCACAGATAAAACCACCACTAACACTGGACTGTGCCGAATTCCAAACAAATTTATAGTTAGAGCCCGGGAATATCGAATTTAAGTGTTTTTGGCATAATTTTGCAAGCAGTTTTAGATATGTTAAACAAGGAAGAACAGATGGATAATTTGGAAAACAAATAAGCTAACTCAAATTCGACATAATGACTAATTGAAACTTTTGAATTAGTACTTATAACAAATGCCTTAATAACTGTAAGACATTTTGAGTGTCCCCTTTGTTTCTAAATTGCGATAACACTCTGTCATGGTTCAAAAAGACGAGTTATCAGAAAAATGAATTCATCTTTAACGAGCGCAAAACGCCTTATTCGTCGATTAGGTGGACGTTTTTGGAACCAATATTAACAAGACAGTTTATTCGTCAATGTTCATGACTAACAAGACGGTATCTCACCAGAGTTTAAAAAAATTGATATTAAATGCGGCAATAATAACTGATGAATGACCACTTCCTGTCAAAAGTTCTCTTTGTTCCGATAATTTTGTAGCATTGAACTATATCATAGCTGAATACACATGTATACCGATATGGCTGAGTGATCTGTGGTGAACTATTCTTCTATCTAACAACTCTTAGACAAAAAGTACGGAAGCCCGATGTGGTCATTTGTACCCCTAAGCACAGCGTTAAACAGCAATCAACCAATCGATGCAATTATACATTGATGATTTATTACCACGAGGAATCTAACGACCATACACAGCCGACCTCAGAAGTAGAAATCGATAAAGCTACATCTGATAATAGTCTTGTCGACATTTCATACTTTATAAGTATGAATTTGTCCCTGGTTACCAAGAAGAATCCGACAACATTTTATAAAAGATCAAGACACACAATTTGATCAAACTGCGAACTGCACTAGATAAAAAGAAGGAAAATATTTCCTAATTATACAATGTATGAGTCTTGACACTGGCTATATATATATATATGACAACGATGGGGACAAACCGAATAACTTATGCCTTCATTTGTTAAATCAATTAAGTAGAATATATCCCAAATGTCAAATAATTTTAGAAACAGACTCAGTTTTCAACATCACTGCTGCAACCAAACAAAGCAAAAAGATGGCGCTAGATCCTGAAAGTACTTTCTCATCAAACTTAGTGTGTGGTGTTTATTAATAAGGTCAGTTTTTGATCTACTATGTGGTAACGTCACAAGTGTCCAATCACCTATACAACAGAATGCAGACCAATTTTCTATAGTATAAATGTAAAGGTACATAATAAAATATGTACTGCAAGGCTTAAATTGATGCAGTTTAACACAAAGGCTATCCGCACGTGGCTATACCAATGGAGGATAACCAAATGTTTGACGACGAAATGTTTAAATTTGGGCAAATCTCACCAGATGATGGGTCATTCACGTATTCTGTAAGGTCCCACTTAAAATTCTCATATAATTAATTATATTTGTATGGAAATGTGGACAAGCAATCAAGAGAATATTTGAGTCAAATAACACGTCTGAGAGCGTGAACTCTCCATTGCTTCAGGAAAACAAATATGTCCAGTGTGACTACACAGTCAATTGAAATCTCGAGTATTCAGTAAGAGGTCACAGGGTTATAATGGCTGTTAATCCAGTCTGTTATTGACAGAGTGTTGTTGAGCACTTATCGCGAAAACTGGATTATCGAGGACAAAGATTTCCAGACCACGGCCATTGTTCACGCGACGTGAGATCGCGGACACTCTCCTTTGTTTAAATGGTCACGCTCGTGCAGCAAGCTTGCCGACTGGTCAAGAAGTGATTTACTAATACAAGCTTGATTTTAATGAAGACCTAATCAAAATGAATCATCTTTATCATCCCACCATTTCGATAGTCAATAATTGAGGCATGTCTAACCAAGCGGGTCATTGGCGGAAGCTAAATCAATCAGAGCGGCTATTTTAAAAGGCTACCCATCCAATGTATGCCTTCCCACTCCCCTCCACGCCCTGCGTGCCTGTGGTGGTCAGGGTACTGGTAAATTATATTTAATGGCTACTGCACGGTGCTCTATGTACTGGACTATAGGCTCGGCGTGGCAGGCTATATTTGGTATATAACAAAAGATGCCAAGCAAAGAGGCAAATTTCAGAAAAGTTCAACGGAGCGTCTATAACTTCGCATTAGTGCCAATGTCAGTGGAATTGAATGATTAGAATTTGGGTATCATTTGACCACATGACCAAATTAGCCGCATGCAGTTTGGCTGTTAGTGTAGAAATACAGGCAGGCACAAGCAACTGTGCAGCCACAATTAAGCCTGGCAATTGAGACGTTAACAAAAGAATCCTCCTATAATCACCGAGCCGAATTATCATACAGTCTTCAACCCTCATTATATCTATTGGCTATTGCTCGAGAGACGAAGCGAAATTCAGAAGCGATGGTTCACTGCTCAATATGCTTTTTTTTACGGTGGAAAGGGAGGAAACCTCGTTTAAACCAAGGTCACGTGCCGGTTTTTAGTATGAGCATAACATTTTATCACAATACCTATCGAACAGAATAGATTTTAATGACTAAACATTTTGACCCTCTGGCTAAGGGCAATTTGTTTTAAGGGTAGCATCGATGCTTTTACTTAGCATCGGGAGAATAATTCACTTTCCAACGTTACGGAAAGGCTTCACATCTAAATTGTGCTTGTGGCAATTATTGTTCGAATACACCTCAATTAAGTAAGTGGAAAACCTTAAGCAATGCGTAAAACACCAATCAATCAATAAAGTTATTTAGCTACCTGTACTCCGCACAACTTAGCTCTTTAAAAGGTGGTTCACACAAAGTAGTACCATGGCATCTATTAATGTCAATAAAATTTCCTGTAAATTATTCTCTTCTACATTATATTTTCAAAGGTCCAGTATCTTTCTGAATACAAAGCTTTTCGTATAACTGTCTTAACACGGTTCCTATGTGCTTCGTTTAGCTCTACCATTTATTAGTAATCGTATTCTCGCGAGTTTCTTTAGTGGATGTAAATAACACAACTCTCGCACGCGCATTATTTCTGCCAATTTTTGGGGGTGACGTACGCCACAGACCAGCGAATAAAAGAAGTGCAAAACAAGATGGCCCGGGTGTATTTTAGAGTCAATGTCTCGACGTAGGAAGTAGAATCGATTATATTTTAGAATGCATTTGTAAGGTCACTAAATACTGTGTGATTTATTTAACAACGGAGGTATTCAACGTTTCAAGCCCATTGCTGCCCCTGCTTAAATCGGCCAGATGTTTAACGACAGCGGAGTTATAACGGCAGATGTGTTTGTTTAAATCGACCAACTCAATCTGAACATCAAGGGACAATGATTTATTGGCAAAAGGCCAACTCCGCTGCCGTTTACCATATCAAATCTGCATATTCGTCGAACCAATCAACTCCGTCTGTCCACTGTACTCTCAAACAGAGGACAGTGCCGCTTTTATATGCAATATTTGATAGCAACAGTTCTATGTAAACAACTAACTGGCGAAAATATAAATGAAAATTTTGATTAGAACCTGTGAATACTGAACGCCATTTACATTGGCTAGTGGCTTAGTTGGAATATGCTTATCAGTCATGTACCGAGTGAGTTTGTCTACCACTCTCGGATAAAGGTTCTATCCCACGGTGTGATTTGTAGAAATAACTTCTTGCGTTTCCCCTTATTTGCGGAATTGTGATTGGTCCACGTATATCTCGATCAAAAGTCCCAAACCAGGGGAATGCCCTAAAGTAGTTGCTGCTTATTGTATCGCCTTAAGACGATCCAGTATTTGGGTCAACAAAACCTTCCGCTAGCGACAGTAATGCAATTAATCTGAATTTAATATCGGTTTTATCCCAGTTCAAGCCAGTATCATGCAGCGTATACATTTTAAGTTGGCACTTGGATGTGTGATTTCACTATAAATGTTTTGCAAGTCTTGGGAAAAGGCGACAATGCAAACGAAGATAGCACTGATAAAGCTTTTTACAGTTGGCGCTTTGAGAGCTCTATGGCATGAACAAGTCGTAACTGAGATCCCCGATAATGCTGATTTTCCGAGGCGAGATAGAGTAGGTCATCGGTTGGTCGATGCACGGAAACTATGTCTAAGACAAATAAACCAATTCCTATGTTTGGAATACGTGAAGAGATAATTTTTGTTTTGCCCCAACCATGATTCGAGCCCGGGACCTGTTCATATATGTTTGCAGCTCTTTTCTTGGCTTATGATGACAACAATGGATGGTTCTATTGAGCCTTTTTATACATATTGAAAATCCTTTTGCATCTTTTGTTTACGTCTAATTGTGTCAAAACACATGCAAGTTGCTCAATTCGTAACAAAATCTCAATTCCAATAACTGTTCCGTATTTGAGTTGTGCATTAGCTCATTCGTGCCCTTGATAATTCGAGGATAATTTTTGCACCGTTCAATACAAGAACATGTCGATTTAAGGGATTACGTTCTACATTTAACCTGTTTCGTCCATACAGAAGCTGCGCTGCGGCCCATCGTTACAATGTCAAATCTAATGACCCGGTCCCTATGGTCACATAAACTACCTTTGTTGGATTGCCATGGATTTAATGTGGTAGCCGTAAATGACTGTCATTTCAATCTGGTCAGACCAGACTCGCGCTGCCCGAATAAAGATTTAAGAGACACATGGATGTGTGATTGCAAATCTCCTGCGGAACCGTCGGTTTTGTTACACGAGAAAGCCGAGCCAATGATAGCAAAATTTTAATTAACCCAGCAAAATGATAATCAAATTGCTGTCAAGAAATACATTGTTAAAAGATAACAATTTTTTAACAATGCACTCAGTGCTTAGCAATTTGCCAAGTTTACTTGCATTATACACAAGTAGTGTGTAATTCCGAAAAACGATAACTTCATTTTGACTCAATATTTCAGCATTTATGATGCCATGATCAGCAAAATGAATTTATCGTTTTCGGAATTATACTACTTGTGTATTATATTAAACTCTTCAGAGGAACCAAGAGCAGTTGGGCAGTCTGTCGGCCGATTGATTGATTATTGACTATTTGATTGGCTGATTAAGATTGTGGGTCAACGCTACACGAAAACTTATAATATTAGTAGACAGTGGTACCTACAATACCAACACAGCGTCTTGCTCTCCTTTAGTCCAGGAGGTTCCGACTAAACACCAAATTGTTTGATAGAACTTCGTCTTTTAGGGATCGAATGTGATTATTAATGAAAAAAGGGTCCAGACAAATCTGACGAAATACAGTAAACGCACGCCTGATTAATCTCTAGAAATAGCTCTGAGCCAAGAAAATGTTTTACTGAGGCTACATTAAATCTAGGCAGAAGTCTGCTATCGTATTATTCACAAACTGTTGTGATGTAGAGACTATAAATCAGATCATAAAAATGTTGGCAAAACTTTTGGAAAGGATCCAGCAAAAAGTTTTATTCTGAGAATAATCCATATTCTCTCGAAGTTATGAGATTTCTGTGTATAGGAATGGAAACAAGCTTCGCCTTGCTGGATGGTCTAACCTATTCGTTGGCACAGCATTGCAGTTTTAACGCCGATTCTCGAGCTGTTCTCAGCAGCAAAATCTGCTGAAACTCTATCCTATCTTAGAAATGGAACCCTTTAAGGTTCTTCAGTCTGTTCGTTGGTACAGCATTGCGGTTTTAACGCCGATTCTCGAGTTGGTCTCAGAAAGCAAAATCTGCTGAAACTCTATCGTCTCTTAGAAATGGAACCTTTAAAGATTCTTCAGTCTGTTGGTTGGTACAGCATTGCGGTTTTAACGCCGATTCTCGAGCTGGTCTCAGAAAGCAAAATCTGCTGAAACTCTATCATCTCTTAGAAATGGAACCCTTAAAGATTCTTCAGTCTGTTCGTTGGTGCAACATTGCGGCTTTAACGCCGATTCTCGAGCTGGTCTAAGAAAGCAAAATCTGCTGAAACTCTATCGTCTCTTAGAAATGGAACCTTTAAAGATTCTTCAGTCTGTTCGCTGGTACAGCATGTCGGTTTTAGGGCCGATTATCGGACTAGCAAAATGTTCGGAAACTCCAAACACTTTTAGAAAATATTTCTTGTATGGAACTCTTAAGTTCTTCATTATTGTGCTGGTGGAACCCTTAATGGCTCCGTTTGGAATCACAACAAAAACTGCTTTCTGTCTGCTGATATCAAAGAACCGTTTTGTCGTAATGGCTCAATATGGAACCATTTTTTTTCTAAAGGACCCGTAAACTATTATTGTTATTTCTAAGAGTGTACCTAATAAGGAAAATAATTTTCGTTGTTGTTTATTATAAGTTTGTTAATTTAGTAACTATATGAGAATAGAAATAAAGCACTCCTAAGCACGAGGGAAGTTGAGCAGGGTTGCACAGGAAAGTAGACAAGTTTTTGTTGAGGGAGCCGCTAAAAGGCACTATTTTAACAAGAAATTTATATCGGGCGATCGATGTCAATAAATATTTTGTGGAGCTCCATTTATGTTCACGACCATTTGATTGGCTTGTGTTTGCAAATGATTCAGCCAACATTGACGGTTTTATCGAGCGAACCTTTTTGTGTTAGCAATCTCAGAAGTTTTACGTCCAATTTGCCGCATCAATCACCAAATTTTCGCAACAAAAAATTCTCAGTTTGAGATAAGGTTTTGATTAAGTTATCTAGTCGTTCAGTCCCTTTTTATCGGTAATTCATGGATGAATTCATTCGAAGCACATCTGTAACTGTTTTAGCTGATAGATGACAGATTTCCCTAACTGTGGTTCACTGGGTTAGCGTATCGGCCTACGGTGATGTAATGCTCACGAGTTAAAGTCCATGGATCGACCATCATTTGATCATTCAACCCCCAGTTTGAGCGATTCAATAGTTAGCTTATCCTTGAGTTTTTGCTATTCCTTATACGAAAAAAAAGTGAATATTATTATCCTAATAACCAATATATGACAGAGGTGTTATAGTTTATAGAAAAATGGAATGTTATTTTTTATCTTTATAACCAGAACACTTGTTACAAAGCAAGCCTCTGACATGGGAAAGTCGTTAAGCTATCTCGGTGTAAAATCACTGTCATTGTTGAACTGAGCGAGGTGAGAGAGCGAGAGAGTTTGTCATCGGTCGATCGATATCAGGAAGCTTTGTGTCCAACCGATAAAACCCATTCATTCCGAAGACAATAGATGCTTTTATCATGGAATCTTTTTTTATTAGAAACGTAGTTACTCTTCCTTGATTTTCCGCCACAACGGCCAAATTATGAATAGCAAAAAGCTAAATTTGACACGAGAATTTAATTCGTGAGGTCAAATCCTCCCTCTGCTACTCTGCCGTTGAAGTTGGCTTGATCAATTGCAAGCATGCACGGCTCAAATTTGTGCTATGTGTTACTTTGTGTGCACAGAAATAAACCTAGCGCTGACAGACAGAAGTCAAAGAACGCGACACGGATTTCACCACGCGAAATGTTCCAAATGTCTGAATCATTATATTTAACGACACTGTAACGTAATGTGACTTTATGCTCATACAGGGCTTCCATATATCATATCCTGTACTGCCACGCCAGCATCGCTGGACCGTAATGTTCATCTACAATTCATCCCAATTTGTCGTCTCTTTACTTATTTCTTCCTAGGACACAACGTAAAGATGCTCCCCGCCTTAGCGGAATTCAAAATTCTCCTAACTCAAATTTTAATTATCTGGAGGCAAGTCTCTTTATCATACTGTCCTTTTCTATAATGACCTTAAACGCCAATCTAAATGTTTCCATTTGTTTCTTCCCACAAACATAGCTTGGGTCTATTAAGCAAACTTGAGGATTTACATAAAAGCGTTTTAACCGACATATCAGGGGCAAATTTATGATGTTCAAGCAGAGCACTTCGTCCATGGGTTCATTTGTTCCTCTGATATCGCTAGCCTCTAATGGTTACATAAACCAGTAGTTGGGACGTGTAGAAACTGTTTTTATGGGTGTAATTGGATAGCCATGAAATATAGTGTCACTTTAATGGAGATTTTGCCCCTACATTGATGTATGACACATTGGAGAAAAGAACTAGTGTTTTTGTTGGGACGTTATTTTGAATAAAGACAATCCAATCTTCTTGCCTCACCTCCATATTTTCTCTCTGAGGCATTGACCAGCCATCGCTCGGTGTGAAGTCCGGCAGTACCGGTTTCATGTCTAAGTCACGGTTTAGATTCTCACCCATTTAACTTCCATCAAAGCGTATCGGTTCTAAGGCAACTTTGTTCTATGTTCAATTTTAAATTTGTTCTCAACAAAAGTCTGACAATCCATCCAGCAAACAACGTCTTCTGTGTGTGTGTGGGTGTATGTGTGTGGTGTTTTTTTCTGGTGGAGTGTCTTGGAGGG
>JARFOD010093324.1:0-17489 GCA_031763545.1 Mopalia muscosa | reverse complement strand
TGACACACCTCTCTCCCTTACTACATACAATGGTAAATGACACACCTCTCTACCTTACTACATACAATGGTCAATGACACACCTCTCTCCCTACTACATACAATGGCCAATGACACACCTCTCTACCTTACTACATAAAATGGTCAATGACACACCTCTCACTTTCCTTTAAGTCAACATAAGGGATTTTATCTGCTTTTTACTAATCAGGAAATGAACTCCACATGCATTTTATCTCAAAATGAAAGTGAAACTAAACTTACCTTTAATCCTGGTCCAGATAACCAAAGAAAAGTGTAAAGGTGGTGATATAACGATTGGATTGATACAGTGTCCATCTTAATGACAACTATATAACTCTATTCAATCTGTTAACTATCCCTTCAATCAGCTACAGCTATTATGATGTGTTTTTTTTTGTCACAAAACTGAAAGCAATTTGCAAGAAAAGAAAACTTGGAGAATTCGTTCTTTCCATATGTGATCTGAAGCACAATCATCAACGTAAATTGTGGATTACCGGACCAAGGGAAACTGAAGTCTTGTTTGTAATTATTTCACACACAATTCAAACGCTGTATTCCAAGGTAAATTTAACATCACAGATTGGCCATGCAGATCAGAAGATATTTATAGATAAACCACACAAAAGTTTGGCCACTTCAACATTGTACCAGCCAAATAAGCTTGGACTGGACAATACTAGCCAGGTATAATGATGAAACTCAAAGACAAAGTTCAAACTCAGGGAATGAAACAGTGTTCAAATAAAGATAGAGATAGCTATATGTAGAAACAGTGTCTTCAGATCTTCTTAAAAAAAAACACAAAAACGGAAAGCACAGTCTGCACCATAAGTGCGCATCATTTGCAATTAAGCACTATAAATGAACAAGCTCTAATAAAATCATGGTCCTTCATATGCCATCAGGAAGATCCAATGGAAGGGCCTCCAAACCCAATACTTGATGGTAACAGGAAGAAATGTGTCAGTGACAAGACATCATGTATATAGCGCAATGTTTATATCTTTTTGCCAAAGGCTGAGTCAAAAAACTGTTCTCTGAGAAAGTACAGCTAACTTGTGAATAGAGTCTTTGAAAGTTTTTCTTTTGATACTGGGGCCGTCTGGACGGAGTGCAGCTGCAGTCTGTCACGCTACACCACCAAGCAAACCTGTGAAATGGTCTAACCCAAATACATAAACTACCCCCTGCAGCTTGAAACTACACCAGCTGGCAGAGATGGTAAAGAAAGAACCCTGCAGTCATACAGCTAATATTCCAAAAGTCGACAATTGAAGCTGAAAGTACACTATTTCATGTTACAGTCTTGCTGGACCACTTGGCAGTTTTGTTGTAAGCCAATCATAATACAGAATATAGGTGGGAATATTAGGAATGTTGCATACTCAGATTATAAATATGTAAAAAAAATATTCCTCCGGTAAAGTTCTAATAATAGCTTTGAAACTGTCTGTAAATTGAATTTATGTTGACATAAGAAAGAGTACTCCATTTGACTATTTTCACTAAAAAGGATACACAATTTTGTCTACATGTTGGTGACAGCAAGACCTTCATATCCACACAACCTTTAAAACTATCTAACATGAGAGGACATAAAGTTTAAGATATCATCACCTGTGTACAAACAAAATACTTGAATGGACTGTGAATTTCTTCTCAAAATTATCATCTTGGGGTGAATATTAAAAAAATTAAGCAATGGGGACCAAGTCCAAATTGCTTGATGAAACGCAACCCCATCCTAAGTCTTAGTAGTAGGAAGCTAACTTCCAAGTCGCAAGTTAATCTGTGAATTTGATCTAAAAATAATCATGTTCAGAACACATCATTATAAAATGATGCATTGGTGATCATTTTGTTTTACGAAATTTGATAAAATTATGTAATATTGACCATTTCGTTTAACAAGATTTGGTGAAATGCAATACCATCTGTTGTTTTGACAGGAGAAAACTACATACCAAGTTTGAAGTTAATTGGTGAATTTATTTTCAAGCTACATGTACCTTGTTCACAAGCATTTGTGATGGACGGACAGACTGGCGGAAGGATAAAAGGACGCCAAGTAGCATGTTTAAGTCCTCCCCTACTATAGTAGTGGTGGACAATAAAATTAAGGTAAACACATACATAATTTTCGAATCTATATTTTGCGTCATATATAAATGAAGGGGTCTGGGTTCCCAGATCTATCAAATTCATCCACAATTCTTTACAGTGAGATAAAAACCCACAAAATAACCAGGACAAAAATCAATGAATGTTAACGTTACTTAGTGGTCATTTTCTAGGTGCATATAATGTAAAATGTTCAGTATAAGGTGTAAAGAGAGAAAATCCATAAACATAAATATGATATAAGCTATCAGGTTATAAAGTCATACATATGCTACTTTAGAGTTCAACATAATTTTTATATGTCAAAGTCAGCACAATTGGTTGACATGTTTGTGATGTAGAGATTATCAAAGAATACTGGGTTTGTGCTTTTGTGAGACAAATCTCCACAGATCAACCACAGACCAAGGGAACCAGTCAGTGGTAAAAAAAAAAATAAATGCTTGAAAAAAAAAAACCCTAAAAATTGGCGATGATGGCATTCTTGACAAGCTAGACTGCCACAGGTTTTAGAGGATTCAATGGCCTCCAGACCACAGACTATTGGGGCCTAAGGGTTCTTGAAAGTATGCAAACTAGATTAATTTTCATAGATCTACGACCTATAGACAGGATTCCATAAACAGTCTAGTGCTGGTCAGATGTCTGCCAAATTACAGACCATTGTAAATCTTCTATGACCATGAAACCTCACTGCCTGATCAGGTCAGCTAGCATGGTTTGAGGGAGGGTAAACAATTCCCATGTGGGTTTTAAGCAGACATTTTAGGGATTTAGACCTGTGTTAAGTGAGCTTGAATTATAGCTAGACAACATTGCAACAGGAAGTTCCATCTAACCACCAGCATATTCCCCAGCAGTGCATGGTAATGTTATACAATCCCCCAATGTCGGAATAGTTTCTGATGAGGCATGCACTGATGGCTCTGAACAGGAAATTAGCTTGTCCATTTCAAGAGAAACAAGCAGGGTAACAGTTATCTTTGTACCTGAACACCTGATAATCAGACTGGTTTCTATGGCAACCAGGTAACAATTATGATAAACCTTAATTATCATGGTCAAAACAAGTAATCCAAAACTCATTACGGCTAATTCTACTGTATCAGTATGGGTATGTGCTAGCGTATAAATTATACTCAAAAATCTCTGGTTATCTCAACATTTGTTTTTTCTTTGTTTGTCTGCTTTGTCTATGAGGCTGTACTTATTTCACTCACTGGGGTCTAATTGTGCTACCTGACAGAACTTCTGATACTGACTACCCAGGCTTGTTATAATAGACAGTCTCTGAGACAAACTGTGGCTGAAATGCTGACCAAAGAAGGAGTAAGACTTTTTTGGAAAGCATTATACATATCATTTTCTTCACCTTACTATATGTGTAGCAGATAGAGCATGAATGTTCTAAAGAGCAACATGGATATATGAATGATGCCACAACAACACACTTTTTGTTTGGTTTTGGTTTTAAGCCCCAACATAAAATGATGGCAAGCAAAGAACTTAAATATACCAATCACCCCTAAACAAGAGCTTATCTGCATACCATGTTAGTTTAGCTTTTTAATAATATCTTAAAAATATGTTTGTGCTGCTAAAGATTGATAGATTGATTAGTGTTTTATGCCAGGTCAGCAAAGCTGTGGTGTGGTTTGTGCTAAAGATTATAGAAGCTAAAGATTATATTTTTGAGAACATATCAGAATATACATGATCTCAGTTTTATGAACCTGGAAGTATGTTTCCAAATCCATCTGATCAAATCTAAGATACTTTACTGATTTCTTGGTGTTTCACACCATGTGTAAGGGTACATTTAATTAAGATATGACGGTGGTGTATTCTAACAATAACTGCTGACTAGCACAACTATTAAATGAGAGGTGTTTTGATACAGTGCCATGCTAATGAAACATGACCAATTTTGTTGGAATCCAACAAGATAATGATTACGGACATAAATGATCACTATATACATAGGTATTTTTTGCAGCGGTGTTAACATTAGATACATATAGAGTAGCCAAAGGAAGAAATTTTGTTAACTCACCCTTTTAAAGAAGCGGAACCGTGGCAATTTTTTCTTCCATTTTGGTATTTTAAACTTTGGCAGACGGCGATGCTTCTTGAATTTTGCCGCCTTAATCTTGGGCAATTGAACACAGAGTAAAGATTTTTCCAACATTGTTAATATCATTAATGATCAGCGAAATGTTTTTCGAGTGGTGATAATGTTTATAATCTAGGCTGTATCTGGACTCTGAATGTCTTTTTTGTAAGAGCTACTGGCTGTCCATGGAAGAGCAATCTCTGCTTAACTCGTGTGTCAAAATTTCAGAAGTGTGATGAATTAGTTCGGACAGCAATTTTAAATGCACAGCTCTTCCACTACCACGAAAAAAGGTCTATTAAAGTCAGCTTTATCACTTTCTCCTATATTGAAGTGAACAGCTCCAAAGTGAAACCTAGATATTCAATCTGAAGTTGAAGAGTTACAATTAAAGCAAGAAATAGAGATTTTGACACCACAAAGTAGGTAAAATCTACACAAATGAGTGGCTTCATGTGAAAATATGACACAAAGTTAATCGTGTTTAAGAAGAAAGGAAATCTGTTATCCGAATCCCATGATATAAATCTTAAGTATTTTGAAACATTGTAACCTGTAGTATCCGTATACAACAGCTGATGAGGTTCTACACAATATTTCTGCTCTCAGATGCAGTAAAAATTCATCACATTCTTAAAACACTGACATACATTTGTATGCAAAATCCTTTTTGTGACTAACATTACAAATAATACGTTGTTTTGAAGCCTCAAATAGACTGAAGTGCACCAGATGCAATCTGTTGGAATAGACAAAGTCTGTCCAAGAATGTGTATATAGTCACAATAAAGTTCTGCAATTAATGATCCAAGGCATGTACAGAGTGTGCCGCCTCTGTGACAATGTTCCTCTGATGTCTGGTTAATGTCCTACTGTAATCCTGAATATCTTTCACTCACAAGAAGTGGATTAGAATTTCACCCGGGAGAGTCAACACAAATTTCTACTGGAAAGGCTTCTGTGATTGCCGCTGGAGTGATATTACATCTCAGGTATTAAACATAATCAGGTAAAGCCGCCACTTATTCACCCAGGTAACCAGAGTTAATGAAGCCTTATAATCTCAGGTAGATAGAAAGCTTTCCCCAGCAGAGAAACCATAGGTGTGCAATGTGCCCGATACTTTCACCAGTCAATAACAGGAAATGTGTTCTGCGACAACAAAAGAACTATGAACAAAAGATGCCGAGATTCTGAGCATAGCTTAAGGGATTTAGATTACACTTTTTACCTTTTCAGAGCTGTTCCAAAGAAACTTCCTTCCAAGTAAAATTTCAAACAAAAATGTCAATAATGAAAACTTCTTTAAGTCTTATCTGCTCTCATGGAAGTCCCGAAGACATTGCTTTTCACAGATTGCTAAAGTTAGACTAAGTCTCAAATAAATCACTTTGCTCTTTCTAAGATGGTTAAATGCCTAAAGCTCTTTAAACAGAAGATAAAATGCAGTTCTGGGAAATCCTTACAGACGATACATCAAATACACGAGTACAAGTCCTATTCTGTTACCATTTCTTACAAAATCAGCTTTTGTCTCTAACATACAATGTGGAATACCTTTTAAAAACATTCAAAAAAAATAACTTAAATTAAATGGAAATATTAATCAAATAAAAGCTAGTTTTTCTCTCAGTAAATAACTTAAGGATGTTGAATCCAAGTTAAACAAAGTAAATTGTCCATGTCCACAACAAATCACCCAATATTAAGAAGGTAACCATTGCACTTAACACTTCTCTAAATACACAACCTACATGTGAAACACAGAATTATCTGGCTTAAACTTTCTATAGATGTAAAGCTATGACCAGTTATATGTACAAATCTTGTCCACAAAAAACATGAACTCCAAATCACAAAAAAACATTAGAGAACTTTGACAGCATCTCTTCACAATTGTTCTTGACCAGATCTCTGTTAGAAAAGGAATATCTCTCCAAGCATCATCACGGTCAACCCATCAGATTTAAATCCATGAAAACCAGTGTCTAGGTTATCTATCACTTAGCTCACCAAAAAGTCACTCAAGTTTTGAATGATAAAATTCTCTTTGCAGGATGTCTGTATCCAGTAAGCTAGTCACAGACTATGATCTTGTGCCTACAACACATCATTCATTAGGCGTCTGTTCACGTCTAGAAAATGATCATAATATTTCTGTCAGAAAATGATTTGTTTAACATCAATGAGTATCGCATATCTGGGCCAATAGGTTCTAGGGTGATAATGAGACATGTATGGGGCTAACCGCGACACACAAATCCTTGTGCCGTCGTTCAAGGTGTTAACTCAATCAAAGGTTGGTGGAAACTCAGCACTCACCTCCAGGCCTAGTCCTCGTCCACTAATTAGGGAGTATAAGGCTAAGTGGACATTTGATGGTCAGTCCAGCAGAGGACAGAGTCAGCTAAGGTTAAACTTATTAATTCCTGGTTTTACCCTTTCTGTCGTGCAATTCGCAATTCAGCGTTTTTTTCTTGTCTCATTTTATTAAATGACTATGCATCATAGAATCACGCATCCATAGCTGAACATCCTGTCAGAGATACTTTAAAAATCATTCAGTGTAAAATACTGTTCACACTTGATTAATTTAACAAATGGCTAACTTGATCGGTTATGATGTTGCAATGGCTTTTTTGTAGGTGAAAAGAGCATCTTTGGTCAGTTTGACCGACAAGCCATGATCAAGGAAGCAAATAAACTCGCAATTATTTTCCACCACAATGATGAATTATTTAAATTAAACACCAGGTGATTTCCACTCTTGTAAATTTTTAGTCTCTTCACTTTCCATTGAAATTTAAAATCTGAACCAACAACATAATCTCCATGATTATAGTATCATTATGATTTACCAGGTAAGACATTTCCCGTTAGCACAATGTTCAGGTGTAACTTCTGTGAGGTATAAGCCTCCATCAAGGGAGGATGTACAGGGTTTATGTCCAGACCAGTAGGAAGACCTCTCTTCAAAACATTAAACTCTGATTATTACTTTAATACTACTTTAAATCAGTTTGTATTGGTAATTTTCAAGACGCAAAGCAACCCTGATTTATCCGGAGACAATAAAGCTAAACTTCTCTATCTCAAGAATTAT
Source organism: Mopalia muscosa (assembly GCA_031763545.1). Taxonomy (NCBI): domain Eukaryota; kingdom Metazoa; phylum Mollusca; class Polyplacophora; order Chitonida; family Mopaliidae; genus Mopalia; species Mopalia muscosa. The sequence goes on along the minus strand of JARFOD010093324.1, from coordinate 10,126 downwards.
CTTGGAGAAATCAGTTTCAGAACTACAATTAATATGTCAGTATGGACTTATATCTGTAAATAAATTAACATCAGAGTCATTTTCAAAATGCAGATCAGGAAACACAAAAACACTTATATACATGTAGAGCTGTGACCAGCTGCACACAATTTTATGCCAGAAAACAGAATCTTCTAAAATGACCTCACAATCCTGATCAAGAAAGGTGTCAGTTTTGCTATCTTCTCTAACCCACATCACAGTCTTAAGAATTCAATTTCTTGTCACAAAGAAAATACAAACTGAACACAAAGGATAACCTGTGATGAAATGCAAAACTCTTCCGGAATGAACTGGTAAAAAAGTTAGATAACATCTCAGAAGGTCTTCAGCTATCAGCTATCAACAGAGTAGTCCAAGCGTATAATGTCATATTCCTGTTGCGTTTCAACGCTGTCAGAAAAAAAATCTACTGTGCAAGCAAACGAAATTAAGTTTCCAGAAAGCAATTCATGCCATGACTGACAGTGGATAAGTCGGCTTCAAGACTCAATTATTGAAGAAGAAAATGAATTTTTTATCACCTTAAACTCTAGGTTCAGAAGAGGGGTTTGTGCCAGAATTCCTTCAAGTACGACTTGATTAGGACACAAATTCTCTGTTATAATATCATTTCTGTTGGCTTAGGAACCAAAACATCAAGTAAACCTTTATCTGGAGTCATAATTGAATTTCACGACCCCTGTGCGGCAACTCTCATGTCTAGGATGAAGAGTCATTAATCATTTCATTTTCTCTGCCGATGGTGATTTGTTTCATCCACGAACTCATCTGTAAATCAATAAACAATTATAGCCTGCCATTACATGCAGTGTTGAATCAGTGTGAGTGATTTAGCTGGTCAGTTAGATCTAATGAGCATAATGATAAACATATCTCTCATGTTATATAGTGAGCCAATATCAGTCTGGTCTCAAGAGAATAGAAGGAGGTATATAAATATATACGCCAACAAAATTATGGAAATTAGTTCATATGCCAAGTGTTGTAACAATATAATCTTACAATATTTGCTTTCAGGACTGGAAAATAATTATACACATTATCATAATGTAACAAACCATAAAAAAGACCAAAGATATAATGATTAACTAATTAAATTGAATGCACAGAAGATAATAGTATTATAAAATATATAATAGACATTGAAAATAAAAGTTTACTTATTCATCGCTAGACTGATATGCTATTTCACTCATATGGTGCTGTACTAGGGACATAATAGATGAAGGAATCCACACGAGATGTCTCAACAAACAAAAAAATGACAACATACACGACTAGCACACAAAAGCAGAAAATAACAATACAACACAAGTGCCACTGAAAAGAGTCATGGATTGAATTCCTGTCAACAGTAATGTTCCACTGTTACAAGTTTAATTTGATTTTTCTCCGGCAAACTTTACTTATGTTGAGATAAATCTTCATCAGTTTTCAAAATCATGTCTCAATGTTTGAAAAAGTCAAAAAACTATCGAATGTAATTGGGATTGATCAAATACAGAGACATGCCTGGGCATTATAAAACATGCATCTGTTATCATAAAATGATGGGCATATTGTTTAAATTCTAGCCGATGGATATTAAACAGTTAATCTGTGGTTTGCGTTCTGTAAAATGTAAAATGATATGGGTAGGGTTATAAAGTGTGTAGAAAGGTATTTCACCATCAATGTGCCTAGATACCACTGGGAAACCATCAGACACCAGTGGAAGACCACCAAACACTCAAGGAAAACCACAAAACACCCCAGGAAAACCACCAAACACCACAGGGAAATCATGCAGCTGGGAATCCACCAGATAACGCTGGGAAACCACCAGATACCATTGGGAATACCACAGCTATAGGGGGTTATTTTGAACACAAGATACTACAGAAAGCTGGTTTGAACCCTGAATGTAGGCCGGTTAGGAAATCGTTTTGAAAACAAGATACTACAGAAAGCTGGTTTGAACCCTGAAGGTAGGCCCGTTAGGTAATCGCTTTGAACACAAGATACTACAGAAAGCTGGTTTGAACCCTGAAGGTATCGGTGGTTGTTTTGAACACAAGATACTACAGAAAGCTGGTTTGAACCCTGAAGCTATAGGTGGTCGTTTTGAACACAAGATACTACAGAAAGCTGGTTTAACCCTATAGGTATAGGTGTTTATGTTCATTCCAAGGTGAATGCAGACAAACATTGTTTTTAATAAGGAATATAGAGAATTTTTAATTTGAATAGGAAATCTGGTTCTTGTAACAGCTTGTGCATATACAAGAGCTAACAAATTAATGAGGAAGCTGGAGAGCTCCCAATTCTACATTCAGATATGACCATAAAACACACACATGATAAAACAATTATATAACATACAGAGGTGAGTTATAATCTTTTAAATTTCCTGGAAAATCATTATGAAACACAGTGTGAAGAACACTTAACAAAATAATTTACACTAACTTGAATGGAAATGAAATAGTTTATTTTTGTAAAATACCACTACTTATTTTCACCTGTCCAAGCCCTCCTTAACTCTGTTTACGGTAAAGCAAATACTTCAAGGTAAAAAAAAAAGAAATTTGTCTGCCAAAGTTTGTCCCGAGTTGATTAGCTAGTTTGGGCAGTCATTACATCATTAGGGTGTAAATTGGTCAATTAACCCAGCCACCATACCCAGGGATCATTAGCTGGACACCGCCATAAAACATTGTGTTTGGATAGCTCCATTTTTACACCAAATCAGGAGCAGAAATATTTCACAATTGCAATCCATCATTCCACAGAACGTTTTTGCCATTCTTTCTATTTTTAAAGAAAATGGCTAAAAAAAAGTGATTTCCTTTTAGAAGACGAAGAAAACGTGACAGCACTGTCTAAGATGGATTCCTGTTCGAAGAAATAACCTGATTTATCAACATGATAAAACTCGTCCCAGTCATACAACACACTGACCAATGGCCTTACATAGCAATACATCATATTACTAAATTACAAAATCTTTCTTTTCTCCAAGATTCTAACTGGTTCTGACGAGTCATCATGAACAAGCAGGACACCCAAAATACTAACACAGTGTGCACTTTGAGTACCTTTTTTTCTCACAGATCTGCCTACTTAGGAAGAAATTTGTTTAAGAAAAATATTTTTATCACTATTTCCATATCATAATTTGTATTTTTGTGCTACAAACTTGTGTTTGTTTGTTTGCTGTCAGTTTAATGACGTACTCAAGGGTATTTCACTTATATGACAATGGTTTGTCCACTTCACACTGTTTCTTGTCTTTTTGTGCTGGGCAACTGGGGTAAAACCTTGTAAAAACCAACCCTGTGATTGTCAGATCTACATCACATAACAAACTCAAATACCTGAGATTTGACAAACGGACTCAATCCTATGAACAGTGCATCGAGTTAGGATTTGTCAGTGCACTTGCTAACCACTAAGCCAGATAGAGAAAATCTCTATCTGTACAATATAACATTGGATTTTACACTGTATGATAGGTGATAGAACAAAACCAGACAATACTTTAAGAACAATAACCGTGGTACATTGTAACTCTGAAATCTGAAAGAAAAGTCATTTTTGATAATTTCCCGTCTGAAAATCTAGATAGGAGACAAAACAAAATCAGTCTGTAGGACAATAATTTCAGAACAAAAGAAACCTATATGATGACAATATATTTTTAATGTGAAAAAAGAAAATGTTGCTTCCCTGTAATGAGATTCCAACTCAGTTCTCCAGCTTATAGAAACACAGAACATAATTACAACATGCATCATTTGACAGAACCTCCTGTTTATTTATCTAATTTCAACAGAGAAAATGCAACACAGATCTACTCACATCAAGCAAGGCATGGAGTCGTGTATCCTGGAAGACATTGTGTAAAAAATCTTTTTCTTTTTCTGAACAATCTGTTAGGCACTGTATTTCTTCTAAACTGTCAAGGATTTGAGAAACGGCTGAAGAGAGAAAAGTTAACAAACAAATGAGGATACCCTAAATAAAGGAATGAATATTACAATCTGTAGGTACAGCATTGTACAATACAATAAACTAAAGATGCCCAAAACAAAGATTGTATTACAGTTCAGCTTCTTGTGAAATGTCCACCCACAGGGCAACAGGTACAGGTAGCTACCTCCAAAATGCCTATCCGCAGGGCAACAGGTAACTACCTTTAATTTGCACATCCACAGGGCAACATGTATCTACCTCCAAAATTCCCATCCGCAGGCAACAGGTAACTACCTCCTATTAAACATAGTGTTTCGTCTCATTCTCATTATTTCTGTACAGCCAATAATCGACTTAATACATACTGGATTAAGCTAGATGCAGTATCTGCAAATATTACCTACCAAATATACTTGAAGTCGGCATAGTTAGCACCACATAAACACAGACATGTGACACAATTAAAGGTCCTCATCAAGGTATATCCACAAGCCTGACACAATTGTGTTTTAAGAAATCTGATGCCTATCGCTGTAGTACAATTACATCCTAAAGTTAAATGATACACTTTGGAACAGTTTTGATCCACAAAATCTTACTGATACATTCTCAAATCAGTGCATTTGTATACTTCCAGAAAAGTTTTCAAAGTACTTGACATAAATTATGTGCTATTGGGAAAACTGCTATTGAGAAAAATGACATCAAGTGAAGATGTGCTGATAAAACAGTAACGAATATAAAAATGATATATCCGTACAAAAAAACAATACAATTGAACAGTTGTCAATATTATACTGACAAAGGTCAATATTTGAAATCCAACAAGAAGAAATTCCAGAAGAACAAACAAACAGTAGGTTTTGTCAGCTAACTAATCCCAGGCCAATGATGTTGTACCAGAGATCCTATTCCAAATGACTCTGTAACATTTGTCTCCACAGAACCAATTAACACAGAATTTCCCAACAACCAGAAAATTGTACAGTTACCCAGATTTGTTGATAAAATTAAGTGTCATTACACGGGGGAAAATATCCCTGGTTTTATCAACAGCTATCAAAGTTAGGCCAGGATCAGTATTTGGTCACATTAGAGCTTTACAAATAGTCACTGTGTTTCACACATTGAATTAAATATCCAAAAACTTGTTCTAAACTTTACAAAATGTAAATATGATAAAGACCTGAGTGTCTGTTTTAACTCCAGTTGATACATCACATTACCACCTGTAACTTAATTCACTGACTGAATCGCATCCTGGCTATGGTATAGGTTTTGTCTGCTAGGATTATTATAAGATTTACATTCACCTACAACCTCCCCAAAGAAAACACTAACACTTTATCTAGGCCATTTATCCTTGTCTGATAAAACAAACTAGTATTTGAAACAGCCTAATCAGCAAAAAAATCAAAAATGCACCAAAATAGAAAATCATTATCAGAAAACAGTACTTATCTAAATTTTGTGCCCAACATATTCTAAATAAATGCAATAATAGTATTCATATGTAAAAGATCTTAGCTGTTAAAAACACAACTTATAATAAATTCTTCTTCAATAACACTTCTTGTCACAAAAATAAATTTATTTTCAACTTGGTTAAATCCTTATTTATAACTGGACAAAATAAAGCAAAGTTGGCCAAAAATGCTGTGCTGCATTGAGGCTAACTAACCAAAGGCTAGTCCAAATTTAATGAGTTCTCTCCCTTTCTCTCAGCCTTCAAAGATGAGCCGCTTTGATGGACACATTCTGTACGGTTTAAATATCTGATTCTTGAACGGGAACACCTTTTCAGTTTTTGGTCTATTGCGGTCATTTGTAGTAATGAAAACAGCTAATTGTGTTAAAATATAAAAAACAGTTATGTTTCAATTAATAGATATCACAAAATTTACAATGATTTCTTCTCCCCCTTCTTACATAATCAAGCTTCTAGAAAATCAAGTGTATAAGATTTTTCAGAATTTTAAATATACATTTTATCGCTAAATTTAAAAACAACAACAACAACATTTCAATTGACTGAAGCATGTTATAAAAACATGTTTGGGCGGACAATAATAAGTTTTTATTAATGCATGTGGACATTTAAATACTTTTTATAAGGACCTACATGTATTAAACATAATTACATAATTGTGGGAGTCTCTAAATGCTTCATGAAAGTTATATGTTATTTGATAACGGTCTTAGGATCTAGACCAAAACGTCGCGTGCTAATAAACCTAGAAGTTGTAATCCACACCAATGTCTCTGTGTTCTATACTTACAAGCTTCTAAATGCCACTTAAAGAAGTTATATGTTATTTGTTAAGTACATGTAGTTCAATAACTAACCATCGATTCACATAAAAAATAACAAAAACGTAAATATTAGATTCAGTCTGAGACATACATATTACATGTAAGTCTATTGTAAACAAATTGATTAATTTTCTGCGTCTTTTAGGAAGTAAATATTTTCAGTAATTTAATTATTTTGAGAGAACACTTACTTATATTGTGAAATTGTGAACACTTTCTTAGCTTAGATTTTAATATAGAACATAACAAAAAATTGTGCAGATTGATTAAAAGGTGCTTTAAATGGTCTTAAGGGTATTTTATTGTTTTAACCAATCTGAAGCTGTGTGCACTTCGTGAAGCCAAGTACTGATCAGGATGTGTTGTAAAAAGAGCTCTGTGCCAGTCCATGAATTCAACTGAATATAGACATTCTGAGTGACTGTGGGCAAGCTGAACATTTGGATGTTTGTCCAAAGGTTAAATAAATTATTCACAACAGCTGTGTCATAATTAAATTGAATTTATATGCTGGTAAAGGTATTAAGGAATATTAAGCATCAGTTGCATCCATAGTAATTAAAGATCTATTGCCTGATATAACAAGAGTAACTTCCCTTTAGATTTGAGGGGTGTGGCAAACACACAGTCAATGATTGACACTAGCACAACCTAAAACAATATAGTGCTTCACTTTGCATTGTTGCCAACTAACTGAAATCAAGATGCATAGTAACCCTGAACTATTACCAAAAGCAGAGTCAGTATCTGAGCATTCACTAACTTTGATACAAAAATGCAAATATAAAAGTCATAAGCAATTTCAGCACAACCTACATTGTAACAGCCTTATAACCCACAACTGGAAGTCACATAAAATTGATGATAGCTACACCTGACCAAGCACCTGTATGTACCTCTTGAGAGACAAATCCATAATCCAACAACTTCAAACATGTACAACTATATAAGCAATATTTAAAATATAGATAAGCAATAACTATGCAATGTAGATTATACCATGATGTTCACAAGCTTACAGCACTACAATCACCTGAACCACATGGCAATGGACAAAAAAATGTCAAATAAAAACGAAAGAGAAATTCAAAGCTTACTGCCTACAAGTTATACAGCTTACTGTTAAACTGAGCTATTATTCAGTCTAAAGGTTGATCCAATGTTCAGGAACACATGTGTGCTCCAGATCTTAATCAATACCTCACTAAATATGCTAAACAAGTCCCATTGTCAGCTTATGAATTCATTCACTTTATAACAGGTATCATATCAGCATGGAGTTACCGGTGGCCTTATTTATGTATCTGTGTTCAGAGCAGTTCATACTCCGTTAATGTCAATAAAGAAAACATGGTTGACCATATAAAACACAGATCATACTCTGTTATTAGACTATGTGAATAAAGAATACATGGTTGACCATATAAAACACAGATCATACTGTTAATAGACATGTACTATGTGAATAAAGAATACATGGTTGACCATATAAAACACAGACCATACTCTGTTAATAGACATGTACTATGTGCAAAAAAATACATGGTTGATCATATAAAACACAGATCATAGTATGTTTATAGACATGTACTATGTGAATAAAGAATACATGGTTGACCATATAAAACACTTTCATTTTCTTCTTGATTACTCACATCTATCCGTTTATATTGTTCATTTGAATTTCATTAATCTATTATAGTACACTCACCATTATACACATCTACTAAATGCTTCTTAAATTAAGAGTTTTTCAAATAAATATTGATGTTATTTACATTTGTTTCCATGGCTAAATTCTGTCATAAGTGTTCTTCTTAAGAATTAATGGAAATAATCATTAGCAGTTTGTTTGAAGAGTAGCACTGCTGTCTTTAGTTAGCACTGGAGGAAATTAAACTTTCCAACATTAGGATTTGTTTGTTTTCTTTGTTTGATTGGGGTTTAACGTCATACTCAATAATTGACCTTTACTCAATGACCTTGGATATAGGTCATGACACAACCCCTAACCATAAGAAACATTAGTGCAAAGTATAACTTTCTTCAAAGTTTTTGTTTAAAAGTTATGGGCCGGACAAGGTTTTTAGTCAAATGGAAATGGTGACATTGACTCAATGACCGTGGATATAGGCCATGGCACACCCCCTAGCTATGAGGAACATTTGTGCAAAATATAATCTACTTCAAGTTTTTATTTAAAAGTTCAGGCCCCGACAAGGTGATGCGGACAGACCTACGGATGGACGGTACGACGGATGGACAGACAGCACTATAACATAATACGTCCACTTTCTTTGAAAGCAGGCGTATAAAAAATTAATAAACTCAGGAAAAAAAGAAACTTCACACTCATTTGGATGTCAATAAGTTGAACATACAAGAAAAGTGGTTTTACATAATGATTAAATTCGATTTTGTACCCATTAAGGACATGTACCATAAAAATTTAACCAGTTCCACCGGAAATGCAAGAGAGTAACAATGGTAAGTTACAACTTGATGAAAGCATGTCAATAGTACGTATGCCCTTCACGAGCATTCACAACTGCGACGCAACATCTCCTCATGGATTGAATGATGCGTCTGAACACATCTTGGGGGATGCGTCGCCATAATTGAACCAACAATGGCACCAAGTTCCTGCAAATTCTGTGGAGGGTTCCTTACTTGACCGAATCTTCCCAACACATCCCATACATGTTCTATGGGATTAAGAACGGGAGACTTTGATGGCCACTCCATGACATTGATGTTAGCATTCCTAAGAAACTTCCGCGTTAAATTGGCTGTATGAGGTCTGGCATTATCGTGTTGGAATGTCAGACCTGGACCATGAGCTGCCATGAATGGCAAAAGCTCTGGAATGAGCACTTGATCTCTGTATCCTGCAGCAGTTAGGTGTCTTGAACGACCATCAGTCGGGAACGGGCGCCCCAAACCATAACACTACTGCCCCCAAAACGGTCCACTTGCTGCACACAACACTGGGCATTCTGTTCGCCGCATCTCCTACGAACTTTAACACTCCCATCAGCGAAGTGCAAAGTGAATCTGGATTCGTCACTAAAAACGACCCTATTCCAAACCGGGGAGTCCATCTCAGATGTTGTTGTGACCAGAGAAGCTGTTGACATCCATGTAACTGGGTTAAAATTGGTCCATGATATGGCTGGCGTGCATGGAGACGAGCAGTGCGCAGGCGATGATGTATGGTTTGGGCAGTCACACGACAGACCTCTAAACAATTCATTCCTAGTGGATGTTGCAATGAGAAATTGATTACGCAAATGATGTAGGACGGTTTGTCAGTTTCTACATGTGTTGTCACACTTGGTCTACCAGAACGAGGTCGATCTGCTGAGGTGCCAGTTTATTGGAGATGTGTCTGAAGATCATGGATAGTCCTTCGACTACATCCCATAACCTTGGCAACGTCAGTGACCGACGTTCCTGTATTCAGCATGCCAATGGCATGTTCACGTTGAATGTTTGACAGTTGTGGCATTGCAAATCAATGGACAATTTACTGTAAGAACTTGTTTTCCTGAGATGTCACTCTACTGTGCTACCGTGGGCTCAATTTCACCTGTCTCATAAAGTACCATACAGTGTTACACAGGTCTTCTTAAGGTACAGAGCTCTTGACAAAAACATGAGTTAATAAATACATACAATTACTCTCCAGATTGAATTCATTTTTAAACAAGAGATCCATGAATGGATCTTGACGCCCACAGTGTTAAGATAGTTTGAAGAGAAGGGTCTAAGAGGGGACAGATTCACAATTTGATTTTCCGTCTTGTGCCTAAGCCAG
>JARFOD010093313.1:0-17490 GCA_031763545.1 Mopalia muscosa | reverse complement strand
GGGGGGTCTATATACGTTGTCTTTTAAATGAACAATATTAATTTTTCTCTTTTCAATTACTCAAAACATATATGTACCATGATTCCCCACATTTAAAATTTATTTTTGCTATGATATTTTGTGGATAAGCTTAAAGTGGTTTGAAGTCATTGTAAGACCTATATAAATTGTTATATCATGAACCAGGTTTTGTAGTCTGTGAAATTAGGCCAGGTTATCACAGCTGGGGGCCAAAGTCTTGTATATACTGATTACATGTAGGCTAAAGTATAGATCCCATATGGGGTGTGGAGGGGAGTGGCCATGGCTGATAACTTCCCGGTAAAAATACAGAACAGCCTTATGTATTATGGGCTGCTCAGGTTACATGGCCCTGTATTGTCTCCATGGAATATACCTGTAAAACCTATAGTCATAATATTTAATCCTCTGTCACAGGTAGATATGTTTCCCTGATCCATCTGGATCTAATCTGGCTATACCTGCCATATTAGAGATATCAAAGTATGGAGGTAGTAAAAGAAAATATTTGTCTGTTACAAAGCATTCACACTGTTTCTACCGTTTTATCTTACAAAAATAAACATTTGAAGGATAAGTTAAAAGGCTGTCAGTATATTGAAGTATCAAAGTAAAACAAAATGTGCTGATATTATAAATGTCATTTTTTCATATTTTTAGATTAGTAACATAGGGAAGTTCTATAGTCAAAATAATGTTTGTTTTGCTGTTTGAATACAGTACATTAGTTACTAGTGTGATAGTGATGCCATTGTTGATTACAGTTTATACTTGGGGATTTTGCTGGATGTTGTACACAGAATAGTGTGAAGTCCTTCCAAATGGTGGAACTATTTTCCACAAATTAAAAAATAAAAATGAAGACACTGTATTATATTAATAGACATTATTTCTCCGAAGGTTAACATAACTATTACAGACTCGATCAGATTTAACGCAAACTTTTGACGAATGTAGTGGGATTCTAAACAAAACAAAAAAAATAGTGAACAATAGGATTCCAAGTTTTTGACACCCAGACAATGATGCACAATTAGAATTATTTAAAGTAACATACGGTCATGTCAAATTTATCAAAAACATAGTAAAAAAAAAATATTACTTATAATACATATGTGTATATTTATAAGGATATATGAGAAATCTAGTTTGAATGGTCAAGGGAGTTATGATTTGAGATTTTTGGGATAAGAGAAGGCTAATATGTAAGTGTTGCTAGTTTAAGATAGGACATTATTTAGGGTTAGTTTCGTGGTGAGATTTAAACTTTACCTGAAACATGGCAATAAAAACTGATGTTCTGTGTTACATTTAGGAATGACTAACATAGATTAGCTGACTTGCCTTAGAAATGTATTGTATAAACCGTGTGTGTTATAAATCTATCGTGATTAATTAAAACATGGAATAAGCTTTTAAAACAGTTTGAAGGAACAATAGGGAATGGTGTCTATATATAGGTGTTGTTTAGGAGTGTGAGGTAAGAACTGGTTTAGCAGCCTCTCTCTACCTCTACTCATCCCCGTTTTCACCTGTCTCTTTGAACACACCTGTGCACTTGTAGTCTCATTTTAAATACACCTTTGTTAGCTTTTATATAAGGTTAGACGTGTGTTGAACCCTGGACACACACTCTTTTCTATTTTATTGGTGCTTTTAACTATAAATGAATATAATCAGTAATAGATTGTTGCAACATTGCCTGATTGTTTTTACTCATATAACAGAGACCTATCAATCCCAACCAGATCAGGGCTTGAAAAATAACAGCAAATTGAGTTTTTCTTGAATTTGATATTCAGTTTTGTTAGAAAAAATTGAGTTTTGGCTTCTTTTGGCCACTGGTGAGCTATAAAATTCAGAATTTACAGTGGATGACCCACAGATTTCCTCATTTCATCCAGTGTCATATCCATCAACATTTAGTTTTTTTTTAATTATCGATGAAAACTTCGATGAGTATTTATGCATTTTGTGCACCGCAGGCAAGCTAAAAATATTGAGTTTTAGGCAATATCAAATTGAGTTCGAATGTGGTCAAACTCAGAAAAGTGTCATCCCAAAATAAGAAAAATACTGTAAAATAATTGTAAATTCTGTCCAAAAAATTGGTTACGGTGCCTGGGCCTGAATACCCCCTTATTATCTTGAAAGGCTACCATTTAACATACATGCGCTAACATTTAACATACATGCGCTGTAATATAGTGTGGAATAATCATTTTAGGCGTGGCCATCACTGCTCATGATGTAACCTAACTTACACACTTGCTTCATCCTACTGTCCAACATGTAGGCTTAATGCCATTGACTGCTGACTAGGTCTTGTGACATAGTTTGAATACAGGGTGGTCAATATTGATACAGCTCTCTTGTTTACTGTTTAAAGCATAAAGATGGTGGCAAGGAGGATTGTGACTTATTTTAACACTACAGTACCCAATGTTCAAGATTTCTTTGTACTCTATAGTTCAACTAGAAAGTTAAATGGCATGAACGAACAGAAGAAGTAACAACCTTTTTACATATTTTATTGCCACCAACTCCTTAATTTTGTTTTATTTCTGAATTCAATTTATATGGGCATGGATACTACTGACCCTTCTGTGATGTATCTCCTCACAGGTGTGTGACCCAAGCTGTAGCTGGGGGGTTTCCTCATACTATATGTAAGCATCTTAGGCCAGAGTTGTGAATTATTACTATATAAAAGAAATACTCCGTATACAACGTAAAATGACAATCAAAGAAACAAACTAATTAATCTTTGACAAATAGTATACAAAAACTATATATGTTTTATCTTTGCTTATATTTCTGCAGCCAGTTCAGACAGAACCAGTGGACCTGTCATTAAACAAGAAGACATTTGGAGGAAGCTTTAGTTCACATCACCACCATCAGGGATTGGATCTTACTATTAGTCGGAAAGGTTAGTTGAAGCCCAGCCCCTCCTCTGAATTTACAAAGAGATGAAATGTTTTATAGTTTGGGAGAAAAGCCGTGTTTATATTGTCCTTTGGTGTTACAGCAGTATAGTTGCTATGTGGTGTGTTTTTGTTGGAAGGTAATGATGTTATAGGTTATACTTATAGATTTTAAAGGTTCAAAGCCCAGCCCTACACTTATATATGTTTACTTTTGTGTGATCCCATTTTGGTGCATAAAAGCAGTGTTTAGCTGCAGTATTTGTAAAGTGTTTGTTAAGCCTCCATGGTTTATTGTATAGAAATGGTTTATAGAGTGTGGATGTCACGGGTTCACTTCAGGTCTAGATCACCAATTCACCATACTAAACACACTTCACTTTCTATCTTTTTATCATGTAGTAATCTCTTTTCAATAAATTAAAAACTGAATGAAAAAGCAAGAATTTTTAAAAGATTTAGCCGTGTTTCAAAAGATATTTCTAAGATTTCTTGCCTAAGAAATTACCTCATACAACATAAGTATTATACTATCCTGTAATCATTCATCACAAGTTTCAAAACTAATAGGTAATAAATGTATTAAGGACATATAGGAGGTGTGGATGCATTTTGAAGGAAGTGAGTCTGAATCATGAGTTTGCTGGAAACCAAATTCAAAATGAAAGTTATATTACCGATGACCACTAAGCATGCATAGGTGGTAAATTGAAATTCTTCTATAACTTCTATAAGTTAGGACACTCTAATTTTAGGACATTCCATAGAAATAACATGTGAGACCCCCTGCCTATTTCTCTGTCCCAACTCCTAGAAGTTATAAGGTAGTTTGTTATTTTTTTACTCCTAAGTCATCTTGGAGGTGATTTCCCTACAACCGATTCATCCAGATGACTTGGCTGACCTGTTTTCTGCTACACCCAAAAGAATATAAAAAGAATATGTCAAATTTATAAACTATTTAAAACATGTACAGTACTGCCATGAGCTAACTTCCCAAATTCCAATAGTTGTGGATGGTACACATTAAATCCTTGGATTAAATGCGTTTTATTTGGTAAATAATTTCATCCTACAGGAGCTATATCTTACCCTCTGACTGTTATCATGCTACATGCAGGAATCGATGGACTCTCAGTTTTTGTGAAATCTTCCAGACTCACTAGTTCAATCGGCCCAGCTCTGATGCAAAATTACTATTTAGAAAAACAATGTGTCATTAATTTAAGAAATAGTTAAGTTTAAAAATATGAACGCTTAAAGTCACAAACTAGAGTAGAAGGAATAGCTGAATGATCTGTTGGGGAAAATGCATACCTCGCTATCCAGCTTAGAGAGTTAATAAATTGAAACTTAATTACAAATTCTGTGTCAAATTTCTACAAAATTCTGAAGTTAATTTGGTCAAATCAACCGAACAGACCAAGAAATTCAGTTGTCTCATCCCCTTAGGGACAAATTCAAACTGCTCACAGTGACTAAACTGTTAGGCAACTATATATAAACCCTTTAAAAAAGACAAGTACAAACGAACTCATTGACATGCAAAACCAATCACCTAGTATAAATACAAACTTCACATGTACTGATAAGCTTGTTTCACTTACATATTTTAATATTTAATTGTAAATAGTTTGTGCTCAGAAAGAGGCAGAATGTAACACATTGGCTATTAAATAAAGCATTCTCACGTTCCACACAGTCCAGCAGGTATTGTTCAAAGTAGCACTATTCCTGCTGGTGAGCACAAAGTGCAACTCCAATAAAAGGTACACATGGATATATGGTGTTTCGATATTTTGGTTTATTTTAAAACCATTGTCAAGAGCTATGTAAGCTTTTTATTTTACTTGTACTTAAGAAATTTCATCTCGTCCATGGTTTATTTGCATGTTATAGCCTGTTAATCAACATATAGCATGGAAAGTTAGCTTCTTGGAGTACTGTGTGGTCAATTTTTCTTTCAAGAGGGTTTTTTTTTTGCTCCACCCCGTGACATTACCCATGAAGATTAGGGTTGGAAGGGGTTTGGAATGTTAAGCAAACATCCTGTTATTTCCAGCCTTGTGCAGAGGCCTGTGATACCCAGTCCACCATGTCCACCAACTGTCCATAGTTCTAAAAAAAAATACACAAGCTACATGCAGCCTCATTAACGGTCAGGCTGGACCCTTTGGGCTTTAAAAAGACCAGAGAAAAATGTATTCCTTTTTTTTAAATTTAAACATCCTTAGATTATGATAGCGTTAAAAATTCATTCAAAATACTAATAACAAAAAAATAAAACCGTAGCCATTAATTTGGTTTTTCATGTAAACAGCATTGTCAAGGCGTTTTAGTATTATGGATTTACAGCAACTGTGTGACAGTCATGCCATAAGTTGATGTCTAGTTCCGGTGAAGGTTGAAGTAAATGTGTATTACCTTTAAATATTTGACTTCATGGAGAGCTATTAAAAAAGGTTTACCACCTGGTGGTACATGTAGTTCACAAGTAGACTGATAGCTTATCTTAGTTCAGGCACTTCAAATATTGGTCAGCTTGTCATTACTTAATTTTTACGAAAACTGATTCATTGTTTAGTTCAAGGGCTCTTCTAGTGAATAAGATAATTTATTTGGAGTAACAGTAATAACATTCTGAGAAATAGGGCACCAAAAATGTAGTATTTTTCTTTCTGTTTACATTAATTCAAATTGTCATATGTTTAAAAGGTATATTTAAGGTATTTCAGCTGTCCAAAAGTGTGTACAACCTGGCCCTTAATAAAGACAGGATGTTTTCAAGCATTGTCATACATGTACTGTAAAGTATGTGAAGGAACAGAATAGTCAATGAGGTCGTAAACATTTCCACTTCATTGACTATACATGTAATATAAACATTAGACACGGCTTACAGACACATTAGTTTTATTATATTATTAACCCATGATGGGTTTTCAATGTTTATTTCAAGACATAAATTCTGTCTTTATAAAAGGTGTAAAAGAGGAACCGTATTGCCTCAAAATATGTTATATCCTGTATAATGCTTTATAACAGTGTTAGTCACAGTAGTTTCACTGTGGACTTACTAGAGGCTAAATCAGACCTACCTACCTGGAGTATTTTGTGCGCAATTACACCAATATGACATTAAAATACACACAGAAATTAAAATTTGATGCTATGCTTAAACACAAAAATACACATAATGGTAAGAAAATACTCCTTAAAATAATTTCAGTTATACATATACCTGTAAACTTATTGCTGGGTCGGCAGGTCAGCTAAATCTAGATTAAAAGAAGTCTTTGCCGAGTTCCTAACCCAAAACTGGGCCTGCAGCTGTGGCTTAGTGGTTAGCAAGTGTGCTTTCTAAAGTCTACTAAGTACTTTGATGTACCATTCACTAGATCAAGTCCATCTGTCCACCCTCAGGTATATGAGTGAGTCACACGATGTGGCTACGGCAATCGCAGTGGTGGTTTTCACGAGCTTTCTTCACAGTTTTCCACCATAATTAGGCAAGGAACAGTGTGAAGTGGACAATCCGTCATCATATAACTTGTAGTGTTCAAACGGGTACTGATTTTCTTAACTGAGTACCCACTCTATAATATTCGAATACTATTCAAGTACTCGTTACGTATATGACACTTGGTCATATACATGTACATGTACAGTCTTGTAGCCTAATTGTGTACAAATATTACAGATCGCTTTTATTCAGCAAAAAATACCTGCTGTTTATAAGTCCTAGCTGTACTTTCATCATTAAATTTGACGTATGTATTATGATAAATTTCTTTTGCTTTGCTGGCTTTTAAAATTCCAACGAAGTCCGCAATCGCATATGTAAGTCTTTAAACAACCGCCATACATCCAACTGAGAATCACCTGACCTGCAGCGTCTGGGCATCGTCTAGAAATTCCATAGCTAACCCTAATAACTTCATGTTTGTGCTATTTTATTGATAGTCTCATACCAATGTACTTTTTGTTATGTTGCATTACTGGCTAAATTAAGATTAAATTGCTGCAAAACACGTGCTACTTTTAATTCTCAAGTATTCCCTAAACCCAGTTTTTGCATTTATTCCCGGAAGATTATGAACGCTTTTTTGGAAAAAGCAGTAAGAAATGTACATGTAGACCTACGGTCATATTTATTTTCGAGAGACAGAACTTTGTGATAACAACGTATATATTGGACTCGCTCAGCCAGCTCAGCTCACTCAGCCAGCTCTATGTGCATCCTGTATACTGTTGAACGAAAACATTTAGTTTCAGCACTACATATATGTCGTGAAATACCCTCGACTAAACGTTAAACCCCTTTTAAAAAAAAACCTAACCCAAATCTGAGGTGTTGCAAAGTATTGTAGCAATCTAAGACTTTGAGACCATCTAAGACAAGGTCCATTCAGTATTGGTTTTGTTTTTACACAAATTTTATTAAAAAATTATCATTTGTCACAATTTATTTTCATGAATTACATCATGAAATATTTTGGGTGGCCAAATTATTACATAAATTTGTGCATCTTTTTTTATTGTGTAACTTGTTATGTCTTAGTATAGTAACAACTCTGAAGAAAGAGAATGAATTCATTTTGACTTAACGTTTCGGTTTATTGGTCAAACCATCATCAGGAATAATTTTAACTAGAGACATAGGTACATGTATATATATACAAACAGGTGAAGAAAATACTTTGGGCAGATAAATTTGAATATAAACATAATATCAAATAACCGTCTTAAAAATTACATAATGTCTGTGTATCATTAAAGATCCAAACACACTATCTCACTTTGACCCAAAGATAATCACATATGATAACATATTAAGTAGCTTTTATGGCAAGATTTTAAGATTTAAGAAACACATGTGAACTTAAATTGTTTATATTTGAATGTTGATTCGAAATGAATTCATTATCTTTCTTCCAAGTTGTTACTATACTTAACTATGTTAAACTCCTCAGGGGTAGTCTTAATATGTGTTAAGTCTTGTTACCAGTGATGTCAAGGCTACATGTAGGTCTTCTCCCATTGGTCCATCACACTATTATATTAACCAAATAAGTACCATGTTTAATCCAAATACAACAAACAAGTGAATATCATATTATATACGCCTTCCACAATCTTCTTGTTTATTGGGATATATTAAATCTCTTCACACTGGAGATGTATATAGATGTATCAGTTTGGATTTCATTTATCTGTTTGACACAGCGATCGAGACACATTGCTCTGTGTATAATGTCAGACCTCTCCCTATTTAGCGATTGATTTGTGTTTGCTATTTTACAAGAGGCTGTTGAATTTAACTTGTAGTTCTTGAAAACTGTTGTTAGATTTAGGTGTGCTTAGGGTTAGGCATACATACAACTGGGGGATTAGTCTTTCTAACGGCTGGGCTAGGTTAACTGCTTACAAACACTCTATAATGACTGTGTCAAGTCTGGAGGACAAACACACCTAGCTGCTGAGAATAATAAGTGTCTAGATCTATAGGTGTATGTTAATTGGACCACACCTGAACACACCTGGATCTCTTTACTTTACTCACAGCTCTTCCAACACCTATTAAATCTAAACGACCTCTCAGCTAATATAACAGCCACACTTTTTTAATAAGTTACATTGCTAATTTATTAAACGTTATTTATCTTCAGGAAACTTATCATTTATTTACCTTTGGGCTTGGTATATCGGAATAATCTGTATACAGTTCTTTTTTTATTAAAGCACTTTAAATTACAGAAATATTTTTTTGTTTATTAACTTTTTACATATTCCTGATAATCCTGGAGTTGTAGTATCTGTTACATATTATCTGATGTTGGGGTCGGTTCCCTTTGCTCTTAAAGCTGCCATAAATAATATTTAGTACAACATCCATACCCAATCAAACAATATAGTTTTGTTTTGTGAATATTATAAAGTTGGTGGGAGTTTCCCATGCCACTGGGTGCTTACAGGTTAAGGTACCTTCACCCATTATGTTTTAATACATGTTTTCATATCAGTGAAATACAGATTACCTCAGCAAACTACTATCTAAATACTAATTAAAACATCCATGGATTTGTTTTTTTGTATCTATAAACTCCACGTTAAATTTGGAATATAAGTTAGACGTTTGACAGATTATTAATTACCACTGTGTTTGCCCTCAGATCATGATGACCATCCTAATGTTACCCTGGATACTGTGAATAAGATTGGATCCGCTGCCTTACTCTCTCTCCAGAGAATCAAAGAGGCTTCAGAGTAAGTGACCTGTTTCTCTATCTAGCTGGTGGCTCTTTATTTATATTTTATTATGTTTGATTGCTTATTTGGATTTTGTAGAGTTAGTTCCCTTGGTTTATTTCTTCAGCAAAGTACAGACAAAACGAATAGTCCTGTGTTTCTCATCTGGTATTACATTAAGCCTTTTTCTAAGCCAATAATTGATTTTTTTTTTTTTTTTTTTTTTTTGTGTTTTTGACTGCTCAAACTGTTTGTGTTATTTCTGGTTTTAACTTTAACAATTCCACCATGGTTTACGTTTGTGAGAAAATTTGAATTAAGAAAATTTTTGCCTTGTTTGAGTCTTAATGTAAACAATTACTGTGTTTCTAATTGTTAGATTTGTGTTGTTTGTGTTTTCAGACAGTTTAAGTCATATGAAAATGGAACAAAACGGTCATTTCCAATGTCAATAAATGATGATACACAAAAGAAACGTCGTGTCCACCGCTGTGATTTTGATGGGTGTAATAAAGTCTATACAAAGAGCTCACATTTAAAAGCTCACAGAAGAACACATACAGGTAGGTTTTTGACATGCTGCACAGTATATAACATGGATGTAACACTATTCTTAACTTTATTACCTCTCCTGTATATGTGTGTAAACATTACAGAAGTTCATTGATCCTATTATGTACAGTATTAAGTAATGCTCAATGTATTATTTATCCTTCAGAGATTTTAGGAGAGCCATAGCTTTGAATCATTGGACAAAAATCTTGTGTTTTTGCATGGTTTATGATTTAAACTCCTCTGAATCTGGCTATTTCTTGGAATACTCACACTCACCTTCATTAATTATAAATCTCATTTGAGCTTTTTTTTTGTAAACCCAGCTTAGATTGAGCTGAGACAATTTGATTTTGATTTTAATAGGAGTAATTTCTTTGATTGATGGGTGTTAAGTTAAATTATTTGGTCTTAGACTAAAAAATGTGCAATGTTCACCAAGGCTACATTTTTCATTATTTTTCTTTTTTGCCGCAAGGTGAGAAGCCGTATGTATGTACCTGGGAGGGTTGCACCTGGCGGTTTGCTCGCTCAGATGAATTAACGAGACACTATCGTAAACACACAGGTGACAAGCCCTTCAAATGTCAGGTGTGTGAGAGAGCCTTTTCCAGATCAGACCACTTGTCTCTACATATGAAGCGACACTGAGGCCACACCTGAGAGTTTAGGTAACTATATAAGGAGAAAACCAAGGCAACTAAAGACAACTAGAGAACTAGGTGGAGGGGAATTTTTTATATGTTAATCTCTTCACAGTATAGCTAGAGATACATACAAGAAGGTGCTCTGAAAACTGTTTAAACCACAATCTCTACTTGTATAAAAGGCTGTTACAGACATTACACATAACAATGTGATGGTGTTTATTCATTTCTATTGCTTATGACTTTGCGCGATCTTTGTTACAAGACATTATTTCTTTGTTGCTCATTGCAATGCACTGTTGCTCATTAAATCCCAAGGTATGGGTGTAAGAAATGTATGGGTGTAAGAAAAAATGTAGATGAAGAAATTGTATGTTTGTTCCCTAATAGTTGTCAGTGCCAATACAAATGATGCGAATACATTCCTTTAGCCATAAATTTTTGGCCTCTCTGCTTGGCCTAACAGTCCTTCTTTTAGTTCTGACAATCAGACTTATTTTGACCTATCCAAATTATATTCATTACCCAGGCCCCCTATGAGATCTAAGTCATGTGAGTGGCTTATGGGTTATTTTGTTGAAAATGGCAAATGAATAGGTGGATAAGTTTATGAGGAAGTCATCTACTTCTAACATCTGACAGTGGAAATTTAAAGAAGATATAAGAATTAACCAAGGCTAGTTTATAATGCATTGCTAATGGGCTTTCTTTCCTTCTGGGTTTCCCCACCTTTAATCTGTGATTATATTAAATGATTAAAATAAAGTTTAATGGGAAAACTGCCGTAAACTCTTTTGGCCATCCCTTCACACAAAGCTAATGGATTCTGCCCCAGGATAGTGATTAGGTTAAAGGGTACAATGATGTGATAAACACAAAACAAACCAATAATATGTTACTCTCTCTATTATTCACAGATACAAATGAGATGACCTGTATGCATGTCAAAGGTTGAATAAATCTGGTTTGGAAGGAGGATTCCTCCAGATCAGTGTGATAATACCTTCTAAAAGTGCTTCCCAACTCTTCAGTATGCTGAATTGTGCCAAATCTCTTCCAGACCATCAAAAGGGCATCTGGTGACCTTCACCTCTACCCAGATTTCCCGTTATGTCTGGATGACCCTCGCCAGCAATTGTTGCCTGGGTATACCTACCTATTCCGTGATGAGAGAGAATCAGGGGTCCAATTACTGGAGAATATTGCCAGGACAATCTGTGTTGTGGGTATGAAGAATGAATACAGTGCCAAGTTACATGATGGCATGGACTGGTCATCAATACTAAAGAATAAGAGCATTATGTATCCACACAAACAATACTTGATGACGTCATTAAAGGGCACACCTGCCCAATGTAAAATGACAATGTCTGGACACAAGAAATAATGTAGATGCAGTACTTGCTGGTTAACTAAGAAAGAATAGTATGTTTGTACACTATAACAGTTGTCAGTGCCCCTGAAAATGGCACATTAGAGTATGGGTCAGACTTGTAATGGGTTAAATGTGACACAAACTGTCAATTATCTGCAATGTGTGAAGTGGACATCCTCAGTGTGATGATTGACAGCTCTACAATCAACTCTTACCTCTGTGGTCTACTCAAGGTTGTGGTCACATGGCGATCATGTGACCAGTTGTTATGTGATGCTCACTGAAGCAGCTCTCCTAGTCATACTGTACAGACCGTTTCCTCTCCTTCATGTTGTCCTCTGTAGTTTGTCGCTTGTAAACTTTTACTCTTGTTGGTAATATTATTTTCTCACCTTGGAAACATCTTTTAAAATATACAGACAAATATATATATATATACAAATATATCTATAGCTATCATATATAATTCCATATATAAATATATATCTTTGTACATTCAAGCTGTATGTATGTTATTTGTATGCAGACATGTTTACAAAGTGTCTGAATTACAATCATGTATGAATTGTTACAGGGCCACATGTTGGCTGCTCTTTTAAAAGCCCAGGGGCATGCTGAGCTCACGTGATCACACCATATTTCAATTTGTGCTGTCTTGGATGTGGATAGAAACTACAGTATTGATAAATATAAAGCATTTCTAAGATTTTAAGTGATTTTTTATTTAAAGTTTCGCTCCCGAGTGACTGGCCATGAAATACGCGGAAATGTAGATAACTTCCTGCCTACACTGAAATGTATTGTGAGGTTAAGAGAATGGTTACCCAATTTGCATTCTTTCCGTACTGCACACATACAGTTTTTAAAATATAGTTACGTATATACATGTTTTTAACACTCACTCTGCACACCACATTCATGGTAGGTAGTTCATTGGACTTTCTCAAATACATGCATTACATTTATACACTTACAGTACACACCTCATATAGATTAAATACAGCCCTCAGTCATCTGTAATTAAATAAAATACACTCAGACAGGAAGCATAAACTTCATACCTTTACATAAAGTGCACAAGTTTCAATAATCTTCACTCTGACTTATTGACAGAGGAAGTACAATACGGTATACGCCGTGAACTTACACCCTGAAGTACACATCAGACTCTTTTATATGTAGCGGACACATCACACATGAACACAAAGCACTTTCACATATAGGACACAGGATGCTATCTTTTTTTGTCCCCACCTATCACAGATATTAGTTCTTATAACCCTCTGCCTACACTTGCCAGATGAAAAATGTGATAACAATTCTTGCCTAATGAGGAGACATTTGGCCAATATACCCCCACATTAAGTGTTATCAGGTTGTCGTCAGTTAATGATTTAATTGTGATCTGTGGAATGATTATTGGATAAAAATATCCCAAACCTGGCACAAACGTCACATATATTTTTTCTAAAAGTTAGTAAAGAAAGGGATGCTTATAACCTCACTGTCTTTTCCTCAATCAGAAACTACTTTATGTGAGTGGTGAACACTGACAGTGTTTGCTTCTGTCTCTCACAGATATAGGGTGTTGGGCAGGAGAGATGCTAACAGCAGCAGAATGTATGTACAGGCCTTATTCCCATGCTTGGGGCTGGTTACAGCCTATCACAGCAACACTCCACCTTCAAACATACCAACATACAGCTCATAAAGATGAGAATAGGTTTGCTGTACTCAGTAAGAGATCAGTGACAATCTAAACAAAAAGATTGGAATAAAAGTGGGAGGGGCAAGAGGAGAGGAGTGGCAGATGGGGTGTTAAAACACAGGAATGTCTTCCAGTTGCAAGGTTAATGTTTTATAGCCTTTCAACACATATACTTGTGTCAATCATTTATACCCTTTATTGTTATTCAATCCTTATTTGTTAATATTTGAACTGATTTATGGGCTTTTATTCATAAAAAAACTAAATTGTTAAGTTGTTATATTTGTTAAATTGTCTTTTTGATGAAATGGTTATACAAACTGCTTCCATTGATTTTATTATTCATTTATTCATTCTTGTGTGCCAAGAATATGTTTGGAAATTGATATTTTTATTATTCTAGGAGCTTCCTCTCAGTCGACACTTTGTCAAGAATCAATTTTAATTTCTCTATAATCTGGTAATGAGAATTGTTTAATATGTTTTATAGTGCTTATATTTTGTGGGCTTCCAGGCTATGTGTAATATGACTACAATCAGCCACTGAATGACTTGTCAGGTGTCACCTGATGAAAACATTTTCCATGATTGGTTGATCTTGTGTCACCTGATAATACCCTTTTCTCTGATTGGTTGAGCTTGTGTCACCTGATAAAAACCTTTTTGAAGGTTGGTTGATCTAGTTTGTCCCCTGATAAAAATCTTCTCCATGATTGGTTGATATTGTGTTATCAACAGATTTAAACTTTCTATGATTGGTTTATCTTGTGTGTCACCTGAACAAGGTCCTATAGATTGGTTGATTATGTGTCACCTGATAAAAACCTTCACCATGGTTGGTTGATCTTGTGCGTCAACATATTTAAACCTTTCTATGATTGGTTGATCTTGTGTGTCACCTGATAAAAAATAATTTTCCAGATTTGTTGATCTTGTATGTCACCTGATAAAATGTATCTATGATTGCTCGACCTGGTGTCACCAGATTCAAAATTGTATCTAGTGTAACTAGATAAGAAACTTTTCTATGATTGGTTGGTCTAATGTATTTTGTTACAATGTTTGGCATCGCTGAGTGTGGAGTATAACATTACAATTTGTTTTGTAACCTATTCCGTGATTTTTTGGTTTGTTTTTGCCTAATTGAAACATATTAATGGCGATTAATTCCATACATTATGCAGTGATACAGTTTATAACCACATGGCTTATGTCGGTAAGTTGACTGGATACTTTACATGTTGTGTTGATTGGTTGGACTGATATCACATGGCTTCAAAGCCATTAGTTGATGGTGATTGATTTATGTCAGCTGTAGTGAAAGCCTTTCTGTCTTTCTTGGTTGAGGTCTGTTGTACATAAATAAGTAACAGAAGACTCGGATGTAAAAGAGAGGCAGTGCTTATATAATTTCAGCAGCCCATACGCTGCCATCTTGTGCTAAACATGGTTAATTGCAAGATTTGTGTGGTGGCTGACTATAACCAAATCCTGGTTTAACAGTCCATCTTATGGAGAATAAAAAATGAAATGAATTTTAAGTTTGTCTTCAGAATTGATTTATTACTCTCTTTGATTTAAATTCCTTCAAGAAAACGTTATTGTTGGCATTGCTGTACTGCATGCCAGTGCCTGGTTTACAATTATTTCAGCGTAGTTTTTTTAGGTTAATAGTTATAAATTGCTCTCTTTGAGCTAACACTTTCAAGCTATCAAGACGATCAAATATCAGCTTTTCGACTGAAGTCTAATAAGCAGCATTTTTAAAAGGACAATTATTAAAACGGTTACCGTTATAATACCGTTAGCATCTATTCCCCAGGATTATTGACTGGCTAGCTTGGGGCGTGACGTGTGAATTTGCGTCTGGTGCGCTGGCGTAGCTGAAAACCACTCCTTGTTACTGTCACGTTCATGGTAAGACCAAGTTGACCTTACATGTCCAGCCACAATTCGCGCTATATCGTTAGGTGAATGAAGTGAATACTTGAACACGCCTTCTGTATTATCGGCACTTAGTACATGCTATACAAACAACGCTGTATGGTCTGTCCCATTCGTTGTATCCATTTATCAAACTAAAGGACGTCACCGCCAGCCTAATTGTCATCCAGGAAGTTTGAATAACGAATTATCTATGTTTTTACCTCAGTCGGCTAGAGTGCTGATCCCGCTAGACAGAGACACGAGTTAGAATCCAGGTGGAGGCAACTTCAATGTTCTTTCTCTACGTTGATATATACTGGCTCTAACTAGATTATCAAAATAACCAAAAAGTAAAACAATTGTAGGTTATTTCTTGATAAAAACAAGACCCTAATATAGTGTCCCTGTGCCAGTGCTTCCCGCCGAGCAAGTTCCGCAGACTTTACCTGGATGAAAACCCACCGTCGTTCCGCCCTGAGCCTCTGTAGCTTTTCGGTTAGAGCCCTGAGGCCAGTTTCACAAAGGATCTTAGCGTTATCTTAACGTCATTTTTGATTAGGGAGTACTAAGCCAAGTACAGCCCATTTCACAAAGCGATCTAAGTTAAAAACCTTATTAAATTCGATAATAAATTTACGTCAGGCTTGACCACGTGGTCGTATGGAAAGCTGTAGTTTCGGACTTAAAAGACCGATCTATAGTGATGGACCTAAATCAATGACTAAGGTTGTTTTCATGATGATGCGGATGATGATACACGATATAGGCTTTTAATTAATTACCACAGACTGTTCCAAATTGTGATTTCCACTTACTAGTTCAGTTCAAAGGCCGAAGTCAAAAACGAAGTTAAAACAGAAAATGTTAAGGATTCTATACATTTCGGTTTTATTAAATCATCTACCGAAGCTGGTTTAATAAAATATATCGAAGAAAAAATAAGAACATGTAAAGATAGATGAATGTCAAAAAAAAAAGAGATATAGATAGAAGATAGAAAGGCAGTGATATGTATCTCTATAATGTTTGGTATAAGGCCATAACTGAATATAATTTACGAATGCGATCAAGCAGATACTGTTAAATCTAAACAGATAGCAACAAACGTCACACCTGGCAAATCGAAAATTAAAACAAAAAAACAAAAAAAATATAAGAAGAAAAAAATGGCATAGAGATAGGAGAGAGAAAGACAGTGCTATTTTAATGATGTTTGGTATCAGGCCTTATTTGTATAATATTTGGTATAAGACCTTATCTTTAAAATGTTTGGTATATAAAGCCTTATTTGTATAATGTTTGGTATAAGACCTTATCTTTATAATGTTTGGTATAAGGCCTTATCTTAATACTGTTTGGTATAAGGCCTTATCTTTATAATGTTCGGTATAAGGCCTTATCTTTATAATGTTCGGTATAAGGCCTTAACTTTATAGTGTGTGGTATAAGGCGTTATCTTTACAATGTTCAATATAAGACCTTATCTTTATAGTGTGTGGTATAGGGTCTTATCTTTATAATAGTTGGTATACGGCCTTATCTTTATAATGTTTGGTATATGGCCTTATGTTTATAATGTTTGGTATAAGACCTTATCTTTACACCGTTTGGTATAAGACCTTATCTTTATAGTGTGTGGTATAAGGCCTTATCTTTATAATAGTTGGTATAAGGTCTTATCTTTATAATGTTTGGTATAAGACCTTATCTTTAAAATGTTTGGTATACGTCCTTATCGTTATAATGTTTGGTATAAGGACTTATCTTTACAATGTTCGGTATAAGACCTTATCTTTATAAAAGTTGGTATACGGTCTCATCTTTATAATAGTTGGTATACGGTCTTATCTTTATAATGTTTGGTATAAGACCTTATCTTTATAATGTTCGGTATAAGGCCTTATCTTTATAATGTTTGGTATAAGGCCTTATCTTTATAATGTTTGGTATAAGGCCTTATCTTTACAATGTTCGGTATAAGGCCTTATCTTTATAAAAGTTGGTATAAGGTCTCATCTTTATAATAGTTGGTATACGGTCTTATCTTTATAATGTTTGGTATAAGACCTTATCTTTATAATGTTC
>JARFOD010093312.1:0-32540 GCA_031763545.1 Mopalia muscosa | reverse complement strand
GGAGCAGAAGTGTGGTTAGCTTAACGCCATGTATATAAAATCACCCACCTTTATTAGTTAAGGATAGTATGTTTCAATCTGAGTCAGACAATCTTTACAAAGCACTGGAGGAACACTAATCATCCAACTTTTTATGGTTGTGTCGGTGTGGGTATTTTATTGATGGGATATTTAGATAATACTATCGCATAAGTGAAATATCCTTGAGTATGGCGTGAAAACCAATCAATCAATTGAAAATTTACACCTGAAGTCAAGTAACATGCCAGATAACATGGAAGATTTCTAGCTAGGATATTAAATGACTGAGCAGGACGTGAAGAGGAGTACAAGAGACAATGTCTTCTCGTCAGGGTCGTTGCAGGAGACCTGTTTGGAACACTGATCTGCTAAGTATTCATAATGTTTGTTTTAGCGGAGAACCAGTTTCACCAAATCCTTCCGAAGATGACGGATTAGAGGCCACCAGGTAGCTTCAAAACACAATACTAGCTGGCTTTTTTCAAAGTGCTTACTGTACACAGAGATGTAGAGCAAATTACATGAGAAGTAGAATTCACCTGTAGACCATTGCTGTTAATTTATTTAGTTCTTTTAATTAATGTCATTGTTGAGAATTAGGGTTTTTGAATCAGTTTTATTTAGACTTAGATTTGCTTTATATTCGTTTTATTAGCACTGCGGCTATTGGGACAGTGTGTCCCAAGCACAGACATGATTTCTATATTAAGCACTTGAGGAATATTAATTTTCCAATATAGCTTTCATTTTATGTTGTCTTGGTGTAGCTACACTGCGTAGAAAAAAATACACCAAGCAATCAATCTTCCTTTTATGCTGTTGTAGTGTTTTCATTGTTTAATTTGGTGTCGCTTTAATCTTTGTGATTGATTGAATTTTTATTTCATAATCATTATTTTATTGTCAGCTACAAGCATATTTTCTCATTCTTGTTTTATTTTCATTTGCTTGGCTTTGCTTCAGTAGATTTACTAGAGTATAACCACATGTAAATATTGTTAATCCTCCAGGTTTTGCCGGCAATTTGACTGTATATGTTCAGACATGGTACAGAATTGACCTTTTTTATGTTCCAAATATGGCATGTATTATATGGCATAAAGGACGTGTATTACACTTTAAGCCTGGAAAGCCTATGGGTGTGACTTACTCCTGGATCAATCTTTGGATGTGCGCCAGTTAAAATTGTAAATATGCCAACTGTTTAAAGATCTATTCTTTAGACATTAACATCACCCAGGCTGAAAAATCCCATAAACATTTCACAGTATTCAAGGGAAAGTGATTATAAAACGTGTTAATCTTTTAAAACACCAACCCCTAGCTTAGACTTGCAAGATTTTGGTAATTATTTTATGACATTTTTTAAAATTATGAGCGAATAAGTATTGAGACTATATTTACTGTTAAAAAGGTAGAGGGTTTTTGTAAAAAAAATTTAAAATGAGAGAGAGAGTGTGCCCTGTTGCCCCTGAATGCTCTGAGCTAAGGGGCAACACGACAAATCTTTTTTGGCATATTGTCTTGTGATTATCTTGTGATTATTTGTTAAATGTCAATAGAATATAATTTTATCTATTGGACTGGCACACCATCATGCAAATGTGATTAACTATGGGATAAAACCTCAATAAACAAAAAATAAATTCCTTTCAGTTAATAGGGGGAAAAAATGTCTGCACAGATTTAAGACAAAATAAGGCATTGGATAGACATTATGGACCAATTCTCTGCTTAAAAAAAACCCAATTAAAACATTTTTTCAAATAATATCAATGTTTTAAAAAATATGCAGTTGAAAAACAACCAAATTGAACTGCCGTCATATAAAATAATTTATCTTAATTTGTTAGACTTTACGGTATATTGAAGGGAGAGCTTAAGTACACTCACTGTATACAACAACAAACAACTATACCGTTATGTGTGTGAAAGTAACTATAAAAGATCTGTTGAGCTTTTCAAAGTCACCAAGTGGAAACATTAACAAACATCTGTAGTTTTTATTTACCTGAATATATCAGATAAAGGTATATTGAGGCATTGAAATTCATCAGATCAAAAGAGCTGCCAATCACTCAATGTTACCTGACCTTAAAGTATGTGGGGGTTGGATACCTGTACTGTAAAGTCCTAAAAAAACATATCTATAAATAAAAGTGCAAGTGTAATTCAAAATTGAGACTTCAATTATTTATCTGTGGCCCGTAGCTCCAATCTGTGTTAGCATCTAATAATCTTTCAAGCATTTTGTACCTGATTTACTTACTAAAATTTTATTTCAAGAAATATTGAGGTTTTAAAAGAAGATAGAATTTTCTTTTTTGCCCTGTAGCAATTTAATCTTTTACTATAGCAGGTGGTTGGAGAGATCTTCCTGTTGCCTTGATGCTCTTAGATATAGGCTTGTGATTGTGGGATTACATTAAAATTTCAAAATATAATTTGGGAAATAAACATTGAGGTCTTATTTATTCAGCTTACTTATTTACATTGAGGAAAAGTATATGTGTTAGTCAATGTCAAATGCCAAATAGTTAAAATTACCTTTTTTTAGTTAGTAAATAGTAAATATTTACATTTAAAAACAGTTTATCTGTTACAAAATTGTATCTTATGTGCTGTTACGCTTTAATCTTTAAGTACAGGGGTTAGGGACATTAATTTAAAGAGAAGCTGTCTTTACAAAGCATTTAAGAAAGATTAACTTTTCGTCTTTATCGAAACAGGGTTGTGCTTTTTGTTTTTTGATATAAGGGGAAAACTGAAGCCGATTTCTCCACACATTGGGTCACCTAGTGTCAATCTTTGAAACATAGAATACAGTTCTTGTATAAGTGATAAACTAATATATATTATTCATTAATATCAGAATTTTATTAATGATGTAGGTTTTAGTGCTATGAAAAAGTAGTTGTGATATTCTAATGTTCACGTTGGTTTAAGTGTAGTAATTAGAAGGCAAATTTAGTTTGATGCATGCTATTTAATGGTAATCAAAGGGGTGATAAAAATAATAATAAAATGAGTTTATAAAGGTAAGGAAATGTCGAGCAATTCCAAATAAAAAGGCTTCCGTAGTTTTTTTTACCCTTACAGCCATATGTGACAATTTAACGTTGGCCTCATCAAGCTTTTTAAGTAATTCGGTAGTTTTTTTAATTTAACAATTATTGTAAAAATATTTACAAAAAGCTTATATTTTAAACCCTGATGGGTGGTTGAAGCTTCCTACGAACTAGTTCTCTTCTAGCTAAGAGGCAGTAGAAAGCCCACTTGTAATAATGTCTTAATTTGTAACCTTCCACCCATTTTACCACCAACCATACCACGCTTTGCACCCAGTGCTTGACACATTGCTGTTGCTGACGAAGATGCTTTCCTTCATCCATTTGGCTGGATTAGTCCTTCATATGAGTTAAAACAGGCCTTACACTACATTTTAATTGGCAAGAGTACTGATAATCCTGCGGCTGTGGTGTAGTGGTCAGCATTTCAGCCTAATAATCCTACTTCAATGTATCATTTCCGATTCAAGTTGATCTGTCAATGAATTGTGAAACGGATAATATGTCGTCATAAAGGTATAAATACCCTTGACTAAGACATTCAACCCCAATCAAATAAAGAATATAATTGTATTGGTGGAAACCACTGATTATGACTTTGGGGGGAAATTTTCAGGCTTGTAACATTTTTTTGTACATTTATTTTGCCGCTGAAGAAATTTGCATGAGATTTTATCATTATTCTTTACTTTTTGTTTTGTATTTTGTTTGTGTACTATAATTCACTAGATGCTTTGTTTGCACTTTTTTTTGTTTTTGATGAACTTGGTGAACATTATTTAGAAGCTTGAAAAAAGAATATGATGAATGACATGCCTATGTAAAATTTTAACTAACAAGTTTCTTATTTTAGATGTGATTTATATATATTTTCTCTTTTAGTTAAGATTGCGTGTTCCTTTATGGTTAAACCTTCATTTACTAAAATAGCACTTAAAAGTATTACCTTTTTTCTAATGATTTTTAACATTGCAGTTTAAACCATTTTCTTACCTTCAATCCCTCTTTTCAATACGATAACAGCAAATTTAATATCATAGGTTATGAAAATCGTTTGTTTTTACATTGTAGGCGAGAATTAGAGGAAGTCCGTGAAGCACAGAGGCAGACTGAGGATCACTTTCATGACGAGGAGGATGTCGCATATCGGCTTCATGAGCTTCACAGGGCAGAAATTGAGGAGGAAAAAAACAGGCTAGCCATGCTCATTGAGGCAGCTCAAGCTGATCGAGTACGGGCTGAAGAAGAAATGATTGGAGCTAGACAACAACTTGAGGAAGAGAGAGAAGAACGTAAGTGTGTTCATCGAATGCAGGGGCCTGTCTTATAAAGCGTGCATACCTTACATTACAAATAATTGTCATGTTAACACAATACCTATGCATGTTTTGTAAGATAGGCATCAGGTGTCAAAAATTTGATGCTAGTTCTCTTCCAAGAACACCCATTTTCACTCACATTTGATCTTACTGAAGCATGAAAAAGTATAGGGAGGGACTGCCAAAAATGCAGAGGGATTTTTCTATGTGGTTTCCACATGGTTTTCAATCAAACACCTGCAATGTTTATTGGTTGGGTAAGGTCAATACTGTTAAGTTCATCATTAAAAACAAATCAACTTACCTTTGTCATGTATATAAAGCTTTTATGTTGTTTGTCTTACGGAAGCCTCTCTTCCAAACGTTTCGCTCTCCAGTTTTGATCAGCTGGACTTATAGAGCATAACCACTTTCTTTCAACTATTCTTCATTAGTTTAGAAAAAAAGGGAAAATACTTGGCTAATTTTTTAAAAAGATTATTCATAATGCTGGTATTGTTTTTATATTATTAGATGCAATGATGCTTCAAAATGAACTGGAAAAGTTAAGAACAATCCAGGATAAACAGAATCTGCAATCTGGGGGGATCTCTGAGGATGACGAGGAGCTTCTTACTAGTACAGATAAGGACAGCCCAGTTGATAACACCATTAGAGTCAGGAAAACTTCTTTAGAGGGTAAAATCAAAGATCTAGTCCAGGCTGAATTGATGCAGAAATGGTCAGAAAGAGAAACTGAGTTTGGCTTGGCGAGACACGAAGAAGAATTGGAGGAAGAGTTTGAACAAACACAAGAACAGATTCTCTTACATCAACAAAAGATACTTGAAATTGAAGACAGTTATAAGGCTGCAGATGCCTCACACTACGAAGAAATTGCTAAGAAAGTGAAGAAGTTGAATGCTTTGCAGAGGAAAGGAGAACAGTTAGAGATGTTTTTAGAGGAAAAGCATGACTTGTTAAAAGTTGAGGAGTACAAACCCCAG
This sequence comes from Mopalia muscosa, assembly GCA_031763545.1. Lineage (NCBI taxonomy): Eukaryota > Metazoa > Mollusca > Polyplacophora > Chitonida > Mopaliidae > Mopalia > Mopalia muscosa. Next base: position 27,146 of record JARFOD010093312.1, on the reverse strand, counting down.
CCTTTGAGAGGGGCTTGTAGTGCTGAATTGTTAACAGAGGTGGAAACATCAAATGCCTTTGTTGATAAACTGTCTAGCAGACGAGGTAGTGAGGGAGACTTGCCTGCAAGTGGGTATATGTTTGCGGCAGAAAGCAGCATTTCTTTAGATAATTCATCTCAGGAACCAAGTGAATCTCGTAACAGAAGAGGGAGAAAGAAACCGCTGTCCAAAACATCACTTTCAGCAGAGTCCACTGAAGATGTAGGGCAATCGAGAGAAAATCTCTCAAAGAAAATTTCAAAAAGGGCCCAAAATGTCACAGACCGTCTCTATAAAGCACCACCCAACAAACCAAGAGCTGAAAAAACTGTTAAGGGTCCTTCTGCCTCACCAAAATCTTCGCTAAAAACAATTGCTAAAGATGGCAAGAAGGCAAAATCACAGCCCTTATTTACTCCTAAGTCTGCCCAAAGCCCCAAAAGTGCCCTTAAAAAATCAGAACAGGATTACCGAAAGAAGTATAACTTACTGCCAAAGGCTACCCCAGGTAAAACTCCCAAGGCTGTCACATATAAAAAGAAGTCATCACCAATGAAACCCTTCGATGCTCTAAGCCCAGCCTTGTTAAAAAGTCTTGCTTACAAACGCAGTATGTCCGAAAATGTTCTTTCAGCAGCAAGACTACCATTTAGGTCTGCTGGGTTCAGATTACGGCAAGTGTCGAGTGCTTCAAGTCTTGCAAGTGTTCCTGAAGATGATTCTGAAAATGCAAGTTCAGTAGAAGACACAGCAACACAATCTGAAACAGACATAAGAACAGCTGTAGTGCTCAGAAAGAAAAGTAAAAAGCTTAGTCCCGAAGAAGCGTATAAGAGACATTCTGCTCCTGTTGGGGATAAAAGTGCGGCTTATACACAGTTTATGGCTCCAGGTTTGTCACTGATGAGATCACGGCTGGGATTGGTTGCGAATTCTTCATCATCTGGAGATGACTCCCATCAGATGAAAACTCTTTGGGTTGATCCTCATGAACCAATGCAGACTGACTCCTCTGAGACTGATATACACAAGCCATATTCAAGTACAGAAAGTAGGTCAGATTCAGAAGAGGATTTCTATAGTGCAGCGGGTAGTTCAAGCTGTATTCCAGTTATTGTTATAACTGATAGTGAGACTGACCATTACATGGTTGATTCTTCTGATGAAGCTACATTCCAAGATCAAACACAGCTATTGCAGTCTGAAACGGAGGATACTATCTCTATGGACAGTTCAACTGTGACCATTGCTAGTACTGTTATCGAAAATCCAGATTACTTCTCATGTTCAGATGATGATAGAAATGTTGTTGATACTGATGTACCTTCTCATGTAAAATCTCAAGAGTCCTTCACAAGAATTGGTACAAAGAGAGAACATGAATACATTCCAGAAACAAGTCAACCTGATGATGCTAAACGTCCAAAACAAGACACATGTGGTCAAGCTTCAGAACTGCCATTTAACGAAATTGTAAAGGAGGGAACTGTTAATCAAGTTGATACAGACTGTATTTTACCACAATCTGCAGAACAAAGCTTTTCGGGAGATTCTCTTGATGGACAGGAATCTTTTTCAAAACCTGATGAGATTAACCTTGAAGATGTCAGTTTTGAAGATTCCTTAGAAAGTCCAAAAAAGGCTTCTGTGGCAGTCACTGAGTTGGAGGCTGTTGAGACAACTGCTGCTCCTCTTCCTACCTCTGTCCCTGAACCTGAACAAGGAGACAGTGATTTTTCTCTAGATTCTATTCAAGATGCTAAAGAGAAACTGGAGACTCTTCAAGAAGTATTACAGCAACTTAAACCAAAGTAAGTAGTTTGATTGAATAAGTAACCAAGGATTTTCAAAACTGCTTTTATAAATCTCTTGATAAAACTATTCTACGATCGATTTCTCCATGAAATTTTACAAGGAATTTTTTCAAATATGGTCAAACCTAGTTGAATTTTGAAAATTTTTGTGAGTTTCTAGTAAATGGAATCATTTTTTAAATAATAATGGTTAAAAGTTCTATTGTTAATGATAAAGCCTTTTCATATAGTTGCTTTAGTTTTAAAAAAAAACAATTAACATCAATCTTTTTTATTCAGGTCTTCCACCAAATCTAGCTCAGGGACAAAACGCACAAGGCAAAGAGCTCAGCTAAGACACAACCCCAGTCAAGACTCTGATGCATCAGAGCATTTATCAGATGAATCCATAGAATCAAGTAAGTGTTTCAGATGATTTAGCCAGTTAATGAAATATGTGTGCATAAGCCCTTGAAGAGCTTTACGCTTATGCCAGGCAAATTTAACTTATACAACAAGGGAGATAACTCTTGTGTTTTTGATATTATCACAAATGGGACCATGTGGTATTATTAATCTAAGCATGTTTCAATTGGCTTTAAACTTGTAGTGGACAGATATTTATTTGATGTTTTCAATACTATCTTTTTTTTTAAAGTATGCTTTGCTTAAAAGATAACATATCTAATTTTTTTTTTTCTTAATGTCTCACAAAAAATTTCTGGTGTTTTGTTGACATTACCATCAACCCCCTGTTCCCATTATATTTGACAATGCATGTTTAATATCTTGCATGGCTGCTAGTTGTTTTGGGTGGTGGCTATATAAACTAGGGTTAAATATGCTCCTCTGAAGATTTGCAATTTTGTTTCTTTTTAAATCAATCTAAGTCTGCAACCAAATATATTCATATGTAAAGGCTATCAGATTTTATTGGGCAAGGGAGACAACTATCAACCAGATGTTATGTCAAACAAAAAGATAAGTCCAGTTGGTTTCCTCCAAACCAGGATTGTAGTTTCACTTATACATGAAACTTGAATATCTTTAGTACAGCTTAAAGTACGAAGCAGTGAAGATAAAATAAATTATTTTTTCTGTTACAGGCAACTGCTCTAAGTCTTCCTCCAGACCCAACTCCGCCTCAAAACGAAGACGTCGACCTCAGACTAAAACACAAGACCCCCCTGTGAAAAAAAGTAAAGGGATGAGCTCTGAGGAATATGTGACCTCTGATAGTGATGGAGTCTACTCTGATGACTCGCTTACTTTCTCTGATAACAGGATCTGCAAACCATCAGAAAGTAATGAAAATGATAATGTTACCAATCCTTCAGACAGGACTGCACTAAGAATCGCCACAATCTCAAACTCCATCCAACAGCTTACAGAGGCTCTGCACGAGAGAAGGCCAGCAACTGAGGATGTGTGTGATCATCCAAAGGCGTTTGTGCCTGATGATAGTAATTCCATAGGGACTGATATAAGGAACGATAAGACTGACTCAAATGATCTGGAAACTATTTGTGAGGATCTGAGTGACACTCCATCAAACATTCCAGGTAGTTTAGCCAGATCAAAGCTTGGAAAATTATCTAGGTCAACAACAACGCTGACAACATTTGATGGAAATCTTGGTGAAGCTGAGAACATTGACACCAAAGACACAGATAAAAAGCATAGTTTTGTGATTCATAAAGATGAACTGAATGTTGTTTATAATGTACAAAGGACTGAATATAATGCTCATGGTTTGCGCCCATTACAGTACACTTATCCCAAGCAGGCAAAAGTGTTCACTGTTGAGCAACCCCTCCAGCAGTATCCAGAGTCCATTGATATTACTCTGACAGAGACAAAACTTACCCAAAAGAGAGACAAGTTGAATACTACACATACTGAACAAGTTATATTTAAAATGCCTCCCAGTGACAATGTTTTGCCTGATGGGACCAGTCACATTACAGAGAGAACACACACTTCTACCCATGAATCTCAATATTGCCAATTAACAGATGGTGAAAGCACAAGTCGTGAAAATTCTGTTGAAAAAACTTTTAAGGAAGAAAATTCTATGAGCTACATTGAACCAGGGGAGTCATCTGTAGGTGCACATGCAATTTCAACAGACCTTGCCACCACTTTGTTGAGTGTTACATCCATTGACAAAACCAATTATCCAGGTGTTGATTCCCATGCTACCCCAGACAGTGAACAGTCAATTACATTCTGGCCCCTTATCTCTGCAGATCAAGACATTGAGAGTAATGAAAATATTTCCAGTGTAAAACTGACCGAAGATGGTTGTTTAAATAAAATCGCGACCCTGGCATCTGCAACAAGCTTAGAGGAATACATGAATAATTTACCAGCTCCACAGGTTTTGGTAACTGCAACACCAGATGGTGTGGATGGAAATCCTGGAGAACAAAATGTCAATATTTCAGATCAGCAACTCCATTTGCCATTGTTGATTCCAGGACACTCATCTGCTGAAGAAAATGAAACAAATGACTGTGTCAACAATGCAGTGCCTATGATTTATGTTGGACAGACAAAATCCGACACAAAGTTCCCATCTCCAGTAAAACAAAGTGAAAATGTGCTAATTCCAGTTGGATTGAACTTGATCAGAGACACCTTATCAACAAATGATGTTGTTCCCATCTTAAAAAGTATTTGTGACACTGTAGCTGAAAAAGTTTTTTCTACATCTGAAGCTACTGATCTTCCAGGGGATAGAAGTCATACTGACAACACTGTGAACAAAGACTTTAAAGGTAGATCTCTGAAAAAAGAATCTGGGGTAGAATCTGAACAACCTTGTAAAGAAGAGGATGAAATATCTCAGTCATTGATTATAGTAAATGGACAGCCTTACTTGAACTTCCGAAAATTAGATAAATCTCATGTAAGGCAGACGGATGAAACTGGTCAAAATCTTAAAGCAGCTTCCTCTAACCTACATGACACATTGCAAAACATGATGAAAAATTTAAAGGCAGCAGAAAACATGACATTTCAGTTGCCTGATAGGTACTACAAAAGACACAGCTTACAATCTGTATCCAAGAGAGAACCAAGGGTTTCGACACAAGGCAAAAGAGATGTGACATACTTTTCTATAGAAGATAGTAAAGATTTTGTTGAAGGACCAGTAGAGGAAAATCTTGGAGAGAATATTTTTTGCTCAAAGTTAGTATACATAGATGGACTACCCTATGTTCAAATAGAAAAAGTTGAAGATGTCCCCAAAAGAGCTTGTTTCATACCAACGAAAAATGAAGTAGTTGTTCACCAGGCTAATGTTATTTGTTCGGAAAGAGAGTCAAATGAGCTGTGGATTGAAGACATGAGTGGCCATACTCGACTGGCATCAGAAAACACATATGATTCAGAGAGCATGATCAAAAACAAGGTTGTTAATGTTGATACACCATGTTTAGCTGAACAAGATACTCTAATTGAGACAGATCCCACTGTGAATTCACTTAACAAGACCGAATTTTTCAGTGTTTCAGAACCTGAAGCACTAACAACCTCTGACATTGTGCTAAATTTGCAAGAACCAGATGTTACTATAAATGAAAGTGCAGAAAATAAAAGAGATTCACCTGAGACTGTTACTTCCAAAGATAAAAGGAAAGATGTTTTGCTTAAGTTGGATGGAAAAGAAAATATTCTGCTGACAAGTGAGATTCCTTTGACCACAGCAGTAGATGCACAAAGAGTTTACAAAGAAGTTGAGAAAAAGATAGCAAAGCTTGAAAAGCATGTAGGACGTGTGAGTGACTCTGCAATCAGCTCTGACTACACGGACGGGGAATCCGGGGCTTTTTCACCAAAGGGAAGCAGGATATTTGAGCAAGATAGGCCCACCAAACTACCAAAGAAAGTCCTGTTTGCTGTTGGTGCACTAAACCAACCTCCATCCGACCATTCCACATATACTGTTACCTTGGGTGCTGCAGATACTGTGGTGTCCCCACATGAATGGGAAAGGGAAAAGTTTGATCTTACAACAGCTTCCAGTAATGTCCCTACCTCAGTGTCTGCAAATGAAGCAGATTCATTGTATCTGTCCACATTTAGTGACAGTCGCTTGGATTTAGCCTCGCCCACAACATCAGATTCTGCCTTAGGATCATCTGTATTCCTCTCTGGAGATTCCAGCATAGGTATAGCATCCGGTTTGGGGGAAAAGATACACCAGCGTGAAACTGTACAACACAGTTCTAAAGAAGAAGCAATGACTTTTAAGGATGATCCCCTGAATAGTTCTCTTCCTACAGAGGAAATTCAAGCTGACCCTCCAACATTTGTACTGCATCCTTTGTTAACCACAGATTTTAATCAAGACGAAGAGATAAAAACTTATGAAAACACTAGTCTAAACAGCCAGTATCAGCCGAGAGAAGCAAAAGGATCAGAAGAGAAAGATGGTAATTCACAAGGAAATCCACCCATGACGTCCCCAAACCATCATAGACAGACGCAGAACAATTCTGAACAAAAAACTGGCAAATCTGAAAAGGATACAAAAGATAAAAATTCTGAGATAAAGAAAAATGGTAATGAGAAGGAAAGGTATACAGGTCCCCATAGAAAAAAGGACCATTACACAAAAGCAATGATTGATACACCTACAAATGACAAGAAAGTTGGCAGACAAAGGTCAAGAAATAGTTCTTCATTAGGAGTTGACTCAGATAGTATATGTAGCCTACCTAAAGGGCAAGATGGCTTCCAGATAAGAGACCCAGATCAAGTGTTTGAAACCAGTGAAGAAATTACTATCTCTGGAATTGATTCCTATAACAAGTTCATCCCAGAATGGTGTCTTAAGCCAACTGGCGAACTTACCACAAACAAATTTTTCACAGTATTTTCATCCGAAGAAGAGAACGTGTCATTATCCAGTGATTCAGATGAAGATAGGAGGCAAAGTAATCTCAGAAGCAGTGTACCACATTTAACACATGATCTCATACATCATAATGTAGTCTTTACAACGGAGGTGATTGACCACGGAATAAACCCACAAGATTCTAAGAATGACGCTCAGTTTTTTCGAGAAAGACATTTAGAGTCTCCTAATCTGACAAGTGGCTACATCAGCAGCTATAGAGGTGAGGACACAGACTATCCAACAAGTAGGACTGAACCTGTGGCAGGTCACGAAACTGGAACAGTATTGAAGTCTCTAAGAGAGTTTATGAGAGATCGAGACCAATGTGATGTCGAATTTAAAACAGAGAGGCACATTGCAAATAGAAATGAATCAAGTCCTAATACCTTAGAACAGAGCAGGCTAGCTCTAAACTACCCCAACCAGGCAACAGCCACCTCTAAGACCAAATCATACTATGATGCCAAGGATGGATCAAGTTTACAGGAACTATCACATCATACTTTGAATTCAGCAGACAGAGAGGCATTTTTATACAACCTAAGCAGTGCTAAATTTGATTCTCAACTGAAGCCAAATATTCAAAGTGACTCTGGCAACCAAGACTCTGACCAAGAATGGATTTCAAAATATAGACCTCAGACTAACATACCTGCTGAATGGAGAACATCTTCTTCAAGAGACACTCACCTTGGTTTTAAAGGACAAACTGGAGTTTCCCCAAGCATCAGCAACACGGTTTATCAGCCTATTTCGGAGAGTAACAGACCTCAGACTAACATACCTGCTGAATGGAGAACATCTTCTTCAAGAGACACTGACCTTGGTGTTAAAGGACAACCTGGAGTTTCCTCAAGCATCAGCAACACAGTTTATCAGACTATCTCGGAGAGTGGCAGACCTCAGACTAACATACCTGTTGAATGGAGAACATCTTCTTCAAGAGACACTCACCTTGGTGTTAAAGGACAAATAGGAGTTCCCTCTAGCGTCAGCAACAGGGTTTATCAGACTATCTCGGAGAGTGACAGAGATTTACTAGGAAAAACAAATCATGAAAAGGACCTTACTCCAGAGCTTTTTGCTATTGATGACAAAAGGGATGAAACTTTCCCTAAAATCGAGTTTTATGAGAGTGGGTCTGTATTACAATCTCTCCAAGCTTTTATGGAACAAGGAGATAAGAGATTTGAAACAAGCATTGTGAATAAGGACTTAAATCAGTCCAGACCAAAGGGTATCCTAAGAACTCAGGTTGAAATTGAACACACAGTTCCAAAATTACCTGTTTATTCACCCTCAAACACTACTGAGACTCAAAAAGCATCCTGTTTCCAAGATTCAGACGCTGAATGGGGTTTAATACATCGCCCAGAAAAACATCTTACTAATGAATGGACTACATCATCATCTAGACCTGTTGAGCAAAGAGTAGTAGGAAAAACTGGAGTTAACAAGTGTGTTTCTCAGTCCCCAACTGTTGGTTCCAATTTCGAATCCTCATTATCACAAAACAAAAAGACTGACACAGTTGCTGAAGCTGCATATACTTTTAATCACCAGGGTTCGGATGAAGAATGGATCAATTCAAACAGACCACAAAAACATCTACCTACTAATTGGACAACTGTATCTTCTAAAACTAATAATCAAGATATGATGAAAGAATCTGTACCACATTTGGTTCAGGGTTTACCTCATGGGAGTCCTAGCCAAGAGAATGCTGCTCATCTTTCCAATGATAGAAATACCTCAGTTAAAGAAGATGGTGTTTATCATGAGAATAATTGTTTAAAACCTGGGAGGTTGACTTATGGTTTGTCATTTGCTCCTCCCCATGATGTCAGATTTGAACAGGCACAAAGTCACCAAGAAACAATTAGAAATAGTAGCAATGTTATGGATGATAAGTTTTCACCATCTGAAAGACCTCTTAACCAACGAGTTGATAAGCCCATGGGTAATACTTGGCAACAAAGAGAAGCAGCGCAGACATATCCACGCACAATAGGTCATTCTTCATATGATGAACCCATAAGTAATTTCGTCCCCACGCCAAGATCAAAAAAGAGTAGAACAGCTTTTGAACTGCAGTCTTCTTCAGAACATTTTGCTCCAACTCATTTGGCCCTTTCTCACTCTACTGATAGCAAGCAATTGAGCAGTCATTCTCAGTCAAGGGAGAATTTTAAAGAACCTACTAGAATTAGCACAAAAACAACACAACGAAAAAGACAGAGGGCTAGCAGACGTACTATAGAATCTAGCTCTAGTGACTCAGAACCAGAACTCACAAGGCTGCGTGCACCTCGACCATACTTTAGCTATCATGATTCTGATTCAGACCCTGAACTAGATAGAGTTGAACAAGCAATAAGAATAGCTATGATTTTTGGAGATAATGACTATGAAGGTCGCTTTCATCCAGAGTTTATACGCATCAATTCCCCAAGACTTCTTTGCAGTCCACCAACGGGACTGTTACAGTTAATTCCATTATTTGATATAAACCATGACCAATTTTCCCGTTCACGACAGTCACCATCTTACATGCCAGGCAACAGTCCTTTACTTCGTCCAATACCTCATACATTCTCTGATTCAGTTTCTAACAGAACTGATGTCTTGGAGAATATCCATGGTCCAAGGAATCTGGAAAAAGACACAGAATGGATAATTAGAAACAGACCAGAAGTACCTGACAATTGGAACACAAGTAGTTCAAAGTTACTGTCAACGGAAATAAGTTGCAGGTTTGGTGAAATGTCAGATCCAAGAAGTACTACATGGCTTCCACATTCACCATCTTTGTTGGCCAAAGGTCAACATGATTTAAAGATTAAAAGTGTGCAAGCAACAAATCAGTCCTCAAACAGAATGAAAAGTCGGAGTGAAAATTTACATCAATATACACCTGATCATTCTGCAGGTTTTCAAATTGAATCTGACCATCAAGATTCAGACCAAGAATGGATATCAAGATATAGACCTCAGTCTGATGTACCTACTTATTGGAGAACTTCCTCCTCAAGGGACCCTCATGCGGTTGCTGTGGGAAGCACAGGCCAATCATCAACAACAACAAATCTGTTTCCAAAATTTGCTACAAATGGACAGTTATCCACACAGAGTGCACATGGACTTCGCTCTGGTGGAGAACCAACTAACATAGCAACAGACTGGAAAACATCCTCTTCAAGGGAACCTTATCTTGGTATAGCTGGAAGAAGTGATGATAATCAGAGAATATCTCCAAATAATACCAAAGGCAAAGAAGCAGATAAAAATAGAGGTAAAGGAAATAAACACCTAAATCAGCAAATAACAGATTCAGACCATCAAGATTCTGACCAGGAATGGGTTTCAAGATACAGGCCTCAAACTGATCTACCTACTGATTGGAAAACATCCTCTTCAAACGATCCCAAGCATGGTATCACAGGAAGAATGGGTGTGTCACCAGATGACTCCAATTTGGTTACATCTCATAGCTCCGGACATCCAAAAGCTAGTCACAGAAGAGATGTGAGTAATAATGATTCCAATGAACATACAAATGACACTGATTTACTTTCAACAAATAGCTCCAGAAAGCCAGGAGAGGATAAAAACATAACTGGACTGCCTGCAAGAACAGGAGATATTTATACATACCCCAGAATGAGTGGAAATTTTGTAAACCAAGATAAGGATTCTGAAAAAGACCAGCGCTTTCCATACAACAGAAGGGATAATGGTCCAAGGCATAAGAATGACACAGATCATCAAGATTCAGACCAGGAATGGGTTTCCAGATGCAGACCAAAAACTGATTTACCTGATGATTGGAGAACATCTTCATCAAATAATCCTCAGCTTGGTATCACAGGAAGAACAGGTGTTTCCCCAGATGGCACCAATTGGCTTCCAACAAATAGCTCTAAATATCCAGGAGACGATCAAAGTGTAAATGAGCCACCTGCAAGAATGAGAGATATTTATACACATCCAGAAACAAGTGGGAATTTAGCAAACCCAGATAGTGATTGGGAAAAGGAGCAGTCTTTTCCATACAACAGAAGAAAATATAATGACCTGAGTGAGCATAAAAATGACACAGATCATCAAGATTCCGACCAGGAATGGGTTTCCAAATACAGACCTAAAACTGATTTACCTGATGATTGGAGAACATCATCATCAAATAATCCTCAGCTTGGTATCACAGGAAGAACTGGTGATTCTCAAGGTGACACCAATTTACTTCCAAAATCTAGCTCCAGATATCCAGGAGAAGATCAAAGTGTAAATGAGTCCCCTGCAAGAACAAGAGGAAATTTAGTAAACCCAGATAGTGATTCTGAAAAGGATCGGTCGATTCCATACAACAGACGAGATAATGATCCGAGTGAGCATAAAAATGACACAGATCATCAAGATTCTGACCAGGAATGGGTTTCCAGATACAAACCTAAAACTGATGTACCTGATGATTGGAGAACATCATCTGCCATCGATCCCCAGCTTGGAATCACAGGAAGAACAGGTGTATCTCCAAGTAGCGCCAATTTACTTCCAACAAATAGCTCCAGACATCCTGGCGAGGATCAAAGCATACATGGGTTGCCTTCAACAATAGGAGATCCAGGAAAAAGTGGGAATTTAGTAAACTCAGATAGTGATTCTGAAAAGGATTCATCTTTTCCACATGACAGAAGAAAAGATAATGATCCAAGTGAACCCAAAAATGACACAGATTCTAAAGATTCAGACCAGGAATGGGTTTCCAGATACAGACCAAAAACTGATGTACCTGATGATTGGAGAACATTATCTTCCAGCGATCCCCAGTTTGGTATCACAGGAAGAACAGGTGTTTCCCCAGATGAAAATTCTTTCAGCCCTATGAGTGAATATATTCCTTCTAGAGCTGGACAGGATAAAGATGATTCAATACCACTTTTTTCTGATTCGTCAGATCATCAAGACTCTGATCAAGAATGGGTTTCAAAAAACCGGCCTCAAAAGGATATTTCTGATTGGGCTACATCAAGTTCCCATCTCCTATCAAAAGGCATAAAGGGAAAAACTGGTGTTCATCTGGATAGCACAAGTGATGAGGCTAACGATAGTGATGTTGACATTCCGCCAAGAGATGACAAGCTTAAAGATGATGTTGAAAATGTTAAAAAGATAATGGATGCTGAATCCCCTTCAAGGATAGATAATGATAGTGAAAGTGACATTTCAATAAACAGTGATCCTAATGTTGGTTCATCACAGAGCTCCGATCACCAAAACTCTGACCAGGAATGGGTAGCTAAGCACAGAGGTGAAACTCAAGTCCCAGATGATTGGAACACAACAAGTTTACATCTTCTCTCACAAGATGTCAAAGGAAAAACCGGAGTAACTGCAGATGATTTGCCTTCTAAAGAAAGTCAACTTCAGGAAGACAATGATAGTGAATCTACAATTGTTAAGTCAGATGATGAACTTTCTTCTGCAGATGAGCAATTGTCCTCAACAGATAAAGAAATGCAAGAAAAAGATGCAGATTGGATCATGCGAAATAGACCATCCAATGCTCCAGTAGAACCATGGCAAACAAGTACTTCCCAACTTCTTGGAAAAAATGTAATTGGTAGAACAGGTGTCCTACCCGATGATATGGATAAAACATTTGATGGGGACTGTGTTGATGACAATCAGCCTAAAGTTTCTGAGTTTGAACCTGTTTCTAGTAGTTCTTCAGATGAAGGCATAGGGAACAGCTCGCAGTTATTGGACAATGAATGGATTTCTAAACACCGACCCCATAGCATTTCAGAACAATCAACAGCTTCGCCTGCAGTCAGCAATTCTAATGACAGTGACAATCAAATGTCAGACCAAGATTGGGTTAGCAGAAACAGGCCACCACAACAACTACCAGACTGGGCAACTCAAAGCTCTCAACTTGTGGGCAAATCTGTTACAGGGAAAACTGGTGTGCAGGTTCCGGATGAAAAAATAGATGATTCTAATGAACAGCTGTCATTGCCTACTGCGGAGTCACAACCAGAGGACAATGACATGGATGATAGATCAATGTCACATGATAGCATAACTTGGGTATTCATTGGACGCCCAAATCAAGTTAATCAAGCTGTACAAACAGAAGGCAGTTATCACAGCTCTGATACAGTTTCAGCAGATGATGAATCAGAATCTGGAGAACCACTTTTAAGACACCGCTATGGAATTGATGATTCCATGCTACCTCTCTCAGAAAAAACGGTATCCGATGATAATCTACCAAAATTGGTACAAAAAGAACATGGTAGAAGACATTCATCTTGTGACATTCTCTCTGCAGTTGAATCTCCACCAATCGGAATAGATAATATTTTCCCGCCCAAACCATCAGATGAAGAAATTACTCGCTATCGTGACACACCCTTCCAATATTCAACAGTGGATGGTATTTTAGACTCTACTGAAGAAATAGATAATCAAGACTCTGAAGATCAGTTGCCATCAACTACCCAGAATTTATTCTATGACTCTAACCAGCCAGATGAGTCTGGAGATGACTTTGTCAAAGTTGTTACTCGAGCTGTGTATCCTAATGACCAGAATCAATCCGGAAGAGCAAGCTCAGCTTTTTTAATGGAAGACATCCCAGCTTCACAAGAGGAATCTGACACTGATCGGGTTCATAATGCTGGAGTGAATGGAATAGTTGTGCGAACAGCAGATGCCAAGGTTGGTCCTGATAGGCGCAAAAAGAGAAAACGTCAACTGAAGGTAGAAAAGACTGATAAGAGCACTGCTACAAAAGGTCAACCAAAAGCAATTTCCAGAGGTATTCAATCTGAAGAAGTAAAAGATGAGACTCCAATGAAAGAGTACCATGTAACAGACACACAGACTGATGATCCAAACTGGGACAACTTAACTCATTTAATGTCCCAAACAAATGATCTTATCAGAAACCTCAGTGAAAGAATTCCAGATGCTGACAGTTTATTAACTCCCGTAGTTGCGCCTAGCCTTGAGAGTCATCCTACAATTATTAACTTAAAAGACACTTCAATTCAAACCAGTGACAATGAAGATGACATTAACAAATCAACAGACAAAATCAACACATCTGTAGACTCTTCCACTCAGACTGTCTTAAATGAGTCTACTCAAACAGACATTGTTGAATCATGTCTTTCTGCCACTCAGACCACTTTAAGTGATACAGCTAGTGCAGCCGTGCAGACACAACAAGCAGATAATACAGAAGCTACTAAACTTGATTCAACTATTGATATGTCTGTTCAAACTGATGAAGGAATTGAAATCTTCTCGCCAAATTCTTCTCTAAATCTTACAGAGCCATATGTACCCAGCATTATCATAGATGATGTTCCTGATCTTGACATAAGTACTGATTTACAAACTCTACGAGATGAACACGAAAGAATGATGCTGCTTCTGAATAGATCCAGATCAGCAAGAGAGGCAAGGAAGGAAGCTCTAAGAAACCGCAACAGAAATTTACCTATTCCACTTTTAGAAGAAACTGCTGTTCAACCAATCTCTGTGCTTTCCCAAGACAGACTCACGTCCAATATTATCGAATGGCCTGAGATACCAACGTTTGTGTCTACTCAAACTCCAGTAAATCATCAGGCTAGATCTCAGAAACCTAAAGAAAAAGACATAAAAATAATCAATGAAATTGAGAAAGACAAGGAGTTTCATTTGGTTTTGAATGTTGATTCAACGCCAGAAGGGGGCAGAATCGCATCAGTTGCACTTGGTGATACTTCAGTGAACAATCCACATCTGCCAACGAGACAAGTCCTATTAGATAGAACAACAACCACAAGGGTTACCAAACGAGATGGAGAAACTGAAACAGATAAACATGTTATTGAACAGCGACCAGCGGAAGACAACACAGTGCCCATTTCAGTTCATCTTGTTGAGCAAACTTCTCAGCCATCAGTAAACTATGACAATGCTGTCTCGATTCCTATTCAAAGTGTCATTGATAAGTCAAACAAAAACTGTGACATCAGTATACAAAGTTCTGACTCTCCTAAATCTCAGGAAGGGTACACTGTTATTCCCATATCTACAGTCCCATCACAGTCTTCCAACTCTGATAAATCTTTCAGAAGCATTTCAACCAGTGTTAAAATATATTCTGATAATCCACGTAGTGGGCAATTGTTGTCATCCTTTGAAGAAACCACAGATTTGTCAACTCCACACTCTGAAAGATCTGATAATAATTCAGAAAAGTACCTGAAGGTTGTTGTTGACAGCTCGAACCCGCCAGGATCAATACCATCCGAAACAACTGATGGAATCAATTCCGCGAACAAAAATGTCATATCACAGAATATTTCTAAACTGTCAGAAGCCCTTGTGGATAAAAATGTATTGAGTAAAGATCACAGTCAGGCGAATACCAATACTTCAGCAATTCAGACTGGTAAACACTTGTCTGAAAATTCAACAGAATCCATTGAGAAGATAAACAAATCACAATGCAAGTCAACAGAAGTTAAAAACAAGAGGAGGTCAAATAGGCACAGGTCAATCAAAGATATTCTCAACAGCTCTGATGACTACACACAAACAGAGCTAGACAATTCAGTATATTCTGGCCTTCCAATAAAACTGCGGGATAATGTCAGCGATACTGACCCAGCCAGTATGCAAAGTGAGCTGGAAAGGCTTCAGCAAGAACGGGTTGAAATTCTTGATCTTATGTCTCTAAACTATCTCTCACCAAGCCTGACCATTGAGTTGCTGGAGGCAAAACTAAACTACTGTATTGGTCAAACTGATTTGTTGTTGACTGTTGTTGAGGACAATTGGGACGCAGATGAGGCTAAAGGTGCTGCCATGCCCCAGTCTGAACGACAGCAGGGTATTTTGTCAGAAGATTACATCACTCGGTACAAGGAGAATCTGGCACTGTCAAAGAATACAATGGCTAACTGTATTGACAAAAAAGAAGATTCTCAAGGAAGAGGACGAGGTCGCACAAGGACAAGAAGCCGAGATTTAATGCGACTGAGAAGAAATGCTGAAATGGAAGCATTTCAACTAGAGAGGATGAGAGAGCAGAATGACTTTGTGCGAACACGTAGTCATAGCCCATTGAAAAATATGAATTTGGAATCTTCTCAGCATACAAAGGACACCCATTTAGCTGCTGCTTCATCCGAGTCGAGCTTAACAGCAGCCCAGGTTATGAGTCCAAGAGAACATAAAGATTACCTTGTTGGTCTGAGAAAGAAACTAGTGAAGACAGTTGTGGATGACGAATCAAGGTCTGCTTCTCCAGACACCCACTGGGCGTCACGATCTCTCAACTCATCATTTAGATCATCCTCAATCCCAGATTATTCCAGTAGCAGAGAAGTTAGTCCTGAATTCCGTGCCTCAGATTACCTCTACAACTTTGATGGCCCTAGTGCATCCTATGTTTCAGCAGCTGGTCGACAAAACCATGAGGTTTACAGGAATGCTATCCAGAGTCTGAGAGGACAGATCTATGCACAGTCTGGAGGGATAAGGTCTGTTTATGATATGCCAGGTGTTCGATACACACACTTAGCTTCTTCTCCAGAGAGATTGCTAGAGGAATACCAGCAGACCAGAAGACGAGCCAGCTCAGAGATATCACGGGCAAGGGAAGCTATCAAACCATGGACCAGAAAACCAATCTGCACTGATGATTCTGGGTAGGATGTCTTCCCTGTTGTTTCTTTTACGTTTTTCACTTAACTATGCTCTTTTTCCACCTGCATTTATTAAGGCTAACAAATACTAGATTTCAAACTGATGACATAAACAATCAGCAAATCCTTGCTGTTAGATAAGTAAAACACATTTCTAATGATTAGCAGATACTGTAATCATATTTCTTAGAACTGAAATGTATAAACAGAATGTATAATCCTAACAATACAAATACATGTCAGTGATAGAATTGCTGCAGTTGGTTTAGAGAAAATTTAAGAAGGGATACTGATTCAATACTAGTGCAACATGCAACATTTTTGCGTAAAATTTTATTATTATTCTTTAATTAAATTACATGTACATTTTATTTTTTTTTTTTTTTTCTGACAGATGTTCAAGCCTGGATTACCAATCACAACTGGTTCGGTCAACGCTACATGTTTCACCTTCATCGTCAAGGATTTCCAAAAAGGTAAGTTGAAAAGATCAGCTAATTTGTCAAGCGCACCATTTTGTGACTCAATGTTGTATTTGCCCCGTTAAATTTATTATCTGTATTTAACAAGGGATTTCTGTTGCAGGCGGTAGATGAAGAATTGGAAAAGATGGTACAAGAATATGCAAATAAAAACTCCTCATTCTCCTCTTCTAATAGTGTGTCCAGTGTACGGAGAGTCAAGAGCCATAGCTCATCTCGAAGGTAGGTTTATCTCAAAGGGCAAAACTAAATCCTGTACATAAGAATTTTATAGCTATTTACCGTTTGTGGCTAGAAGGATAACAAACATGTTGGCCAAATCTAACAGAAATAGATTGTGAAACAGCTATTCTAGATTCATAACCCAAGTACTAAAAGTTACAAAGGCCTTATTTGCCAGAGATCGATTTATTTTTCAACATAATCAAAACCCCCACCTCCTTATGGTTGTGCTTATGTCAATATATTGTTGGTATACATTCTCGGAGTAAAAGTTTAAGATCCTTGAATAAAACCCAATCCGTCAATAGATTGAAGAAAAAAAAGTATGAATTTATTTCACAGATATTGTTATTGCTTCAGGGGAGTAAGTGTTTTGATTTTCTTATATACTATTTTTAACAAATATTTGTCTTCATATCCAATATTTGCTTGGTTACAGAGGAGGTAGTCTCCCAAGTCCTCCATCTAGACTAATGTTGCAGAATAGACCATCTTCCGAGAGACATTATTCTTCAGTCCGTTCCACTTCTTCATCGAGAGAAAGACCAGCTTTCCAGTCTGAAACTGTTAATTCAGGGTACAATGCCATTCCAAAAAGATCAACATTTGAACCTAAATTAACAAGTCACAAATGGCGTTCAAAGAGTACCACACCATCATCACGTTCATCTTTACCTCCAAAACTAGAGAGCTCCCATAACTCTGAAAGACCCAGGATTCTACCATCGAATCAGGAGAAGTACACATATACAAAGACAAGACTAATTACATCCAGTAATGAAAATTCCAAGCAGAATTCTTGAACATTATTCAAATCTTGTATCTGAAACTGATCAATTTGATGGTGTTTTTTTAATATGTATATCATTTTGATGCTGCAGTTTAATGTCTGGGTAATTCAAAGTATGTAATCAAATTCTGATGTTAATAATTACATGGATATTGTGTGTCAAGTTTGATTATATTTTCTATTTACACAATTTAAATATCCACAAAGTGAACGCTGTGATATAAAATAGCATGAACCAAGAGTGCCAAATAATCCATGTTTTGGAGTTGTGGAGATATTATCATTAAAAACCATAACTTGTATTCAAATGTAAAAGTATACTATATTTTTTTGTAATTTATATAAACTCATTGATACCCAGTGCTAGTATAATTTTAGTCTTGGATATTTTTGTACCAATTTGCATCCTATTTTTAGTATTGGTGTGTGTTTTATTTTACATATTTTTAGGGTTTTTGTTGGGTTTTTTTTAGGGTGTATTATTTTTAAATTTTCATAAAAGATTGTGAATTTCAAAATTTAAACAAACCCTTTCAAAAAATCTGTAGATTTATAATGAGTTGGAAAGTTTGCAAGGGTTGTAAAGTTTCAACCTGTTTACGAATAAATCAATTGTAATCAAACGAATTCCTAATCTGCTGTAAGGTGTAAATAGTCCTGTAACACTGTATTTAGTTCCATGATACTGATGTTGTAAATAAACAAATAATGGTGTAAATAGTGTTTAGTTTATATAGGTCACGTGATTTTTGCCTCCTGGTCACGGGATTTTTTTGCCTCCTGATATAAGTTCCGTATTTTGTTTTAAATGCACATAGCCATGTTTTGTTGGTGCCCTGTGCTATGTTGCAGATTATCACAAATTTCATTGTTAACCTTGACGTGTATGATGTATGATACTATTTTGTTAGTGTATATATTTTGAATAAATGCTAGTGTATATATGTAGATTTGGTTGAATTCTGTGGTAACAAAATATTTACCTATATTAAGAGATTTTGTCGATTTCCATGGTAACAACAAATTTACCAATATATGTAGATTTAGTCGATTCCTATGGTAGCAACAATTTTACCTATATTATATAAATTTGGTTGATTCCCATATACCAAAACAGTTGCCTTTTTTGTATTGGCTTATGAACCTACACAAGGTTTTGGGGGGCCAAGGATCATAAATATCAATAGAAATTGGTTTTCTTAAGTTTCAGAAATATTTCTTGTGAATGTCAAATAGAGGTTATTCAAAAGCAGCTCTTGAAATACCACTTATTTGCAAACAAGAGTCGGTTGCTCAAAGCACTATTTAATCCACTATTCGATGACGTCACGCCTTGTCCAGGCCTGTCTTTAATCCACTGTTAGCAATATAACCTGGTGTCAGTCACCTAAGTCTGCACACTCACGAGCCACAGATGTTTTAGGGTGTGAAACATTTTATAAATGAAGCAATTGTTATTTTATATAAACATTTTTCTACTGATACGATTATCTATAAAGGGTCAAATGACATAACTTCTTAGGATAAGTTTAACTGTTGTCGCATATCTGCCAATGATCATAATGTTCATATAAAATTATTCTTTTTATATTGTTCTGTGAGATTTTGTCCATTTTTATAATATTTTAAAATCAAACAAAAAACAATAGATTTCTTGAGGTTTTTACAGATACTGAAAATTAGCAGTTTTGGAAGGACATGTTCCATATTTTATTTGATACCTTTTCTTTTTGACTATTGCTTATTGTCGTCTACCAGAATAGGCCACCTGGGATATTAGGCTCACCGAAAGCTCTTTCTTGCCAGTATTTTATAGCACTTGAAATATGAACTCATCCGTAAATCTGATTATTGACTGTGTTAGCCCATCTGAACAAGGGAATTCACTTATAAAATTATTCTGAAATCGATATATATTTTTAGTATGAAACGTTTCAAAAAATAATATATCATTTTGTCGTGAGATTTGGTATGACATATAAATAAACAAATGTTTAAATAGTTTAATACCAGGACATATAAGGTTGTAGATATAAGCATAGCATTACGATGTTATTAATTGTTTGGTAATAACTAGATTATAGTATTTATGTATTTATTACACATTTTAATGACTTCTATAAACACATTCAATCTAAAATATTGGAAAAATATTCGTGAGGATGTTACTTTTGATTGTGATTCTATTCGTGAAATGTTTATGGGAAAGGTATACAACCTTTTCAATGTTTGTTTCTTATGGTTATGGAAACTTATTTAAGAGATTAGTTGCTAAATAAACTACAGGAGTGAGTATCTCAAATTGTGTATTAATAAACAAACAAATACTATCAAATGAGAATGGTTGCGGTGTTCAATTTTCCAAGATACGTGACAGTTTCTTATTGGTAGCGTGTGCGCTTCCTAATCCTGCTTCGATGTTCACGGATCGAGTCCGTTTGTCGCCCATCACATATATAAGCGAGTCACAAGTGGCTCCAGCAATTGCGGGGTTTTTTTTATGATGTTTCTTCCCGGTTTTCCACGGTACTGAGGCAGTGTGAAGTGGATAATCCGTCTTCATATAAGTGAAATACCCTTGAGCACGACGTTAAACCGCAATCAAACAAATCGTTAAAGAAACGTTTGCATTTGGGTAGAATTTAAAAAAAAAAAATTAATCTGCCCATCATCATGCATGGCAGGTCAAAAAGACTGTCCGTCAAGCCACGGTCCCTCGTCGTTGTAATGTAGAGTAGCATAAAACTCTTCGTTAGCGAAGATGTCAATCCACAGGCACTTAAAGCAAGATATACCAGTTGCCTCTCAGTCAGACCGTGACTTGGTGTGTCGGCTTACCAATCCTAATTCTATGTAATGTCCACGGGTTCGAGTCCGTCTGTCATGGATTTTTAATTTTGAACAATAAACAATGCAAGATTATTTTGGTGACAGAATTAGCTTTCATGTCAAAGATTTTTCCGTGACCAACATATTCACGAAGCTGGAAAATAGGGTATTATGTTCATGTAAACAGCTACCTCATGAATTTCGGGAAACTAAATCTCGTAAGATGTGACGACTCCGTGTTTGATAGTTCATGCGAGTCTCTCATCCATTCGTGATTTCGGCCTATATGTGCATGACTACACTGATAATACTTGGAACTCTTTAAACCAGTTCTATACTTTGTTAGACAACTCGCCGAGTTCATTCATTTTGCAGACCTGCCTACCCTAAAAGAAATTTATCTGTAAATAAAATACATTAATTTCTTTCCATTTTGAGTGTTTTATTTGTTACAGCATAGCACAAAATATTCATTTTTGTGTGTATTTTAATGACATAACAAGGTATTTTATGGATATACAACTTCTGATTTATTGACTCCTCAGTAAACCAGAAGTTGTATATCCATAAAATACCTTGTTATAGTACTATCCCTGCTTCTAAATGCCCCTCGAAGAAGTAATATTTAATGGTCTATTGGTGTATTCAACATAAAATATGTGTACAAAACACTATAAACTATAGGCCTACAGTGGGTATACAGGTCTGAGTTTCTAATTAAATATCAGCTCATTGACATTCTAAAATATAATCAATTCTACTCCCTACTCCCTTGAGTCTATGATACACCAAGGCCATCTTGTTTAGCACTTTTTTTATTTTCTGCTCCGTGGCAAACGTCCCTCCAAATATAAGCAGAAAATTAACGCGCAAGTGCCTCGACATTGCTAAATTAATGTTGTTGAAATGAACACAAACTATAGTTTGGTAAGTGTATTATATTTGAGTGATTCAAGAAAAATAGATAAAATTATTCACAACAAATCAACATTTGATATTTTATCTGAAAGTTCCCTGGCTTCTTTTCTTTCGGCAGATTTTGTTACTTTCCTCTCCCGTATACATGCTCTCTGTAAGGCGTTGCTGACCACATCTTCATTAAGTTGAAACCCGCAGCCAATGCCATACGATCTTGTTCGGACTTTCATTCGTTTTCCTTCCGGATCGGGAAAAGACGATGTATCATTTTGGGGTAGTTTGGAGAGACGAGCTGGTATTTTTCGTCGCTCATTTTCGTCGTAGATAACTGTGTCACTGGTCTTTTCGCCTTCACCCTCTTGAAGCAGACCAAGATGGGTGAGCTCGCCCATGATGGCGGTTCTCTGGGAGTCCGCGTATTGGGCGGCCTCTTGTGTGATTATGCCCTGGTGCTGTAATTGTTCAATAAGTGCCCGTCCTGAAACTCCGAGCTTCTGCACTCCACCACCTTGTATTGGTGTCAATTTAAATGGAGTGAATTCTTCAGAGGAGGGTAACGAAAACTTTCCAGTCGGAAATAACGCCATGGGAAGCGGTCGGTCTTCGGGTCGCCACACTTTCTCTGGTACACTGGTTTGGATTGGCCGGAATGAATCTATCCCTCCGTGTGCCTCTTCCATAGACGAAGAGCTCGTCTTTGGTATCAGTCCCGAGCTAGACTCGACATCCTCAACCAAAATTCCTCCTTCGTTTTTCTCCACGTAATGTATTGGCGGGAGGATGGATTTTACCGGCAGTGATCTGTGAATGTTGATGATATCGCGATTTTCATCAAAAGAACCGTCATTTAGGTTCATGGAACACTTACTAGTTTGTTTTGTAGACCTCAGGTTGTTAACCTCAGATGAAGTGCTTTGTGTCAGTGTGCTTGTCGAATCTTCTTTTGTCGAGTTAACGTCCTCTTTCATATTACTAGACTTACTATCCTTCGGCGCAGATTTATCAACAGTTAGAGCCGATATGTTATTCTCAGTTGTATTATCCGCAGGTCTGTACTCTGCTACACGGGTTATACGAACGCCGGATGATTTAGAGCTGCCGGAGCCCATGTTAAATTTTCCAAAAAATATTGCCTGCAGAATATAAACCGACCAACACAACGTTACATTTAAATCGTTGTCAACTGAAATAGTAACTTATGACGTCACGATTACAATGGTCAAAATTTATGACACGACCCAACACAATGAACGTTTGTAACGCTACGAAAATAGACGTTTCGTCATGACGAGAACAACGGTTAATTGTGACACGTCGTCGCTTGATCAATCATTGTAATGAGAAACGTCACGACGTTGAGTAAGCAAGTCGACGTCATTCCTGTTTGTGACGTGTACAATGGTATCCTGCAGAAAATGATCCAACTCCGCTCGAATTCAACATAAAGTTGACAGCTAAACGAGTTTACTATATGGGTCTCATTTAGATGAACATTGCTCTCATTCGAAATGGGAAGCCGCAGTAGTAAGGCGCAACCGACTGCCGTATCAACGACGACGACGTCCTGTCAGACAGATAGCATTGATACACCGGCAAGAAGTACAACACAAGTGACGCAAAGTAACCTTCCATATAAGGAATCTCACTTCGTTTCGTCGTCGAAGTTTCCGTATAAGAAGCCAAAGTTAGTGGAGAGACACATGAGACAAACACAGAAAAATGTACCCCGCCAACCAGAGGAATTGGACGAAGTTGATGAATTGGAAGGGTTGGATACCTTTGAAACTTGCATGTGTCGGAAAAATCATTGCAGCGACACAGACACATGCCTTGGGAGAGGACGTCGTGTGGATCACCGTTTTTACTCGGATCTCTCTATGTCCCGTCACACCAGTGCACGGCGCATGTCTTTAGATTTGCACCCTGACGCACAACCATCACCAACAGGACAACCAGCAGACGCCATGTTCCACCACCCATCCAGTCTCACGAAAGGAAACTCTCAGTTGGGCCGATGTTCTCCTACCCCAAGGAGGAGTCCTCTCTACCCAATCCACGATCCCACGTAAAGAACTGGCACAGCGGAATTTACACATTTTATTGTGTGGTTGTGCGATCTTTTGTTTTTTCCTTGGAATGTAGACATGCTTACTTTTAATTCTTAAGCTAATATTAAATTTCAGAATAATAATCAAGATGTGTCTGTTGTTGTATTATCCAAAAGCTGCATGGACTCCAGATATTGCTGTGACAGGTTGATCAAACTGAAATCTTGCAATAAGTCGCTGGTTGTTAAAATGGAATTTCTTGTTGCCCTGGAACTCAAGAAGTTAACCCATCTTTGGACATGATTTTGCGTCCTGTGCATGGTTCTCCCGTCTCATCTTTGTTTGTTACCAGTGGTGTCGAATGGTGGTTTCCTTCATCTATTAAACTCGGACGCTGGGTTATGGGTGCGATAGTCTTAAGCACGAGGTTAAACCTAAATCAAACGAACGTACAGTTTGTGTGGCATCTATTAATTCCACAGAATATACCTCATTGGTCTTAAAGTTTATTTCAGTTGGGATGCAGTGTTTGGCGTTGCATGCACCTTAGCTATCATGAATCTTCAATGTTGTCAAAAGAAAGCTTGATCCCGAAGAATACAATCATGCTCCAGTATCTAAGGACTTAGGTTGTGTATAGGACGGGTAGTTGGAGGGAGTTTCCTGTTTCCCTGTGTCCGTATTCATAAAACTACTTAGTATTTCTTAAATTTAAGAAATATTTAGCCAAATTCAACTTGTTTTTTTTTTTCAGTGAAAACACATCGAATGTGAAATAGTAAGGTTATATTGCAATACTTACAATCTATCATATAGCTTCACAAAAAACGTAAGAAAAACGTGATACTTCACGAGATGGTTCTAGATTTATTTAGGTTTTCTTAGTTTTAAGTAGGTTTATACTGACCCAGGTGCTTTCACAGCTAAAGACGAACAGGAAGTTTGTGTATTGTCCTGTATTTATCCCTTGATGTGTTTGTTTGTCAGTTGTGTCGAGGGCGGTTTCCTTCACCCATTTTTAGACTGATGGCGTTTAAGGTTTTTCTCACGTGTATTTTACTTCTGCACTATCGGTAATTGCTTAAAAAGAGCCTTCATTAAAACCACCCCGCAACTTTCGGGCTAACTTAGTTTGTTTACTTGTTTGGTGTGATTGTCCTGACTTTTCTTATCCTTGATTAAGTCGGTAACCAATAAGACTCAGTAAGAAAACTTATACTAGAATCGGTTAGTTCAAGATTTCAATTGGGTGTTTTAAAGTAAACCCTTTTTTGGCAATCCTCATGAAAAAGGCATTATTTTATCAGAGGTTAGCTGCTATCAGAAAAGAGGTTCTATATAGCCGCAGGTGAGTAAATTAGTCGCTAGTGAGGTATTATATATATAACTATACCCCATAATGGTGAAGTATTGGTCCTTTATAGTTGTCGGAATATAATGGCGTCCATCATCGCAAGTTTTATTCTAAGTTTAAAGTAAATTTGTTAATTTATTTCCAAAGTACTGTCTTCACGCCACATACAGAAATTAAGCATCGGCGAACATATTATTCTGTGGCAATTCTTGAAACACAATCCTGACCCTTAATTGTTTTAACGAATAAATGAATTTGTTTTCAAGTAATCGTATTCACAGACGTAAATAACACAAAATTACGCAACATTATTTTGCGAAATGTGACGACAGCCAATCATATAACAGGTAGGAAGTGACATTCCGATTAAAAAGGTAAAATGTGAATTTTGTTTTCAAGTTATATGGCGTTCACAAAAACATAGGCTATACAGCTGTGAGTGATTCAAGACGATTAGGCAATAATGCCCATGTTGTTTTGCGAAATGTTGCTAAATGCAGTAGGATCTATACCATTCTCCGACGCTAAAATAAACAATTGCGCATGCAGTTGTTATCAAACTATCACATTCACAAAACATGCACACGTAAATGTAGGAAAACAACGCAATAGTGACAATCCTATCGTTTGGCGGAATTCGATGAAATACTGCAATCCGATCAGTTGCCTTTATATTAAGAACAGGTTTTAGTCAAAGTTTGAAGTTAACCTCCGTGAATTTGATCCCAAGCTATATCGTGTCCACAACACATAGGCCTACAGATGTGAACCTCACGCGACGCAATAACTGTCATTGTTTTGAAGATTTAGTAAAATTCACCTTAGCAGGATGAAGTCATTCTATTCTGAAAAAACATAGTTGAATATATTTTCAGAATATTATTTTGTTAAATTTGTTGAACTGCAATCCTGTCCGTCCTTTTACCCGATGGAAGCTGGGCCATAACGTGTTAGCTCTGTGCATTTCTTTGAATGTTATCGTTTTCACAACATTTTTGACAGACGGACAGTAGCATTCTATCACTGGCAACTGACACAACCATAAAATGCGAAGTGTATATTTCGTTAGAAAGACAATCATCCTCCAGTGCCAAGTGAATACCGCGTTTTTCACACTCGAAATAAGCTCTAACTCTAGATGCAGAGTAATGTTTGTTTGATTGATTGATTGGGGTACCTGATGGTCGACAGACGGACTGATCCCGTGAACGGTACATTGAAGTAGGATTAGAAGCGCACACGGCCGCGAGCCTGCAGAGTTATGTATCGGTTCGTGTATTTGTTGAAGACTCGTCATATTTCTCTCTTCCACACTGACTGTAGGCCCTTAGACTTTAAATTTAGGAAGACGACCCGGTTACTTCAACTTTTAGGCATGTTTGCCTAATAAAAGGTTACAGCATTTTTTCGATTGGGATCTTAAACCTGTATTAAGCCGGTAAGTCCATATAATTGAAGATTTGAGTGCTACTTCAAAATCCGAAGTAAGACAATTTCACAAATAAGGATGTTTAAATTCTGTCTCTTCTCTTAACTCTTATGGTAAATCAGATCGTGGAACTATAAATAAATATATTTTTAGCCCCATGATCGGACCAAGTGGTCATGTTTAGTCAATAAGTGTACATTTAATTGGTTACGAGTGTGTGTTTCATGGAAGAGTTATGCTATGGGTTAGGTTATTTTTGTTGTATGAAGGCGCCAAGAAGGTGAAACAAACAGCCGTCAACGTCACTGACAAAACAACCATGAAGGACAAACGCAATACAGACCTTAGAAACAGATGGATTTTGTGTTCTTTCTTAGAGTAACATGGAGCTCTCCCTCCAGCCAGCCGCAAGTTGGGTCCCTTTGGAGACCGACCAGTGATTTGTGCTATTAATTACTTATAATGACCAAACATATGGAATGGGGTAGCACAATGCACGGGGCTAATTCCTCCGTCTTAGCCCTACGTTCCGCCTATCTAAACCCATGGTGAAAGTTGGAAATCTATGGGCCGCTATAGCCGGCCTCAAAAAAAATATTTCAGATTTTTTCAAGATACACTGAAACCCTTTATTAGTA
>JARFOD010093301.1:0-14693 GCA_031763545.1 Mopalia muscosa | reverse complement strand
ATGTGCTGTTAAAATGATAATGAATGGTTTGTACAGCCTCAGTCAAATCTATCACCTCTCTATGACTTGACTTTGTCACACAGGACATGGTTTAACTCTGTCCAATCTCTCCCAGCTCACAATGGGTTTGGTTGAGTTTCCCTGTGATGTCACGTCTCTCTGTATATTGGTACACTCACACCCTCTAACACTCTACTAACCGGTGAGAGTTCAGACGCCACTATATAGAAGGACTGCCATTTGACCAAACAGTCTGTATTGACTCCACATTGGGATGAACTTAGACTTGGATGATAACATATGCATTTATTGACTTTTTTTTAGAGTGCTCTCAATTTGAAAAGAGGAAATTCTGAAAAATTCTCAGTTTTAACCTACAGTGTGGAGTTATTTAGAATGGAAGGGTTAGAATATTAACCATATTGACTGAATACAATGTGTGTCGTGGAGGAGAGAGATCAGGTGCTTCTAATGGAACAAGGACATTTATTTCTCTACTTATTAGATCAAGATATGTTCATGTCTGGAGTGTGTTTCGCTCAATCCCCTGATACATTTTGTAAGCCATTCCATACGGTTCGCTGGCTGGCCTCAAACACCTACAGGCATCAGACAGACCTTCAACATTACTATAGAATGCACAGCAGTGACAGTTCTCTTACAATGCCCTTATAGTTTACCTGGTTAACTGTTACTTCTGAATGGCATGGAGAAAATTAAGTTGGACAGGAAAGAAAATAATCTCTCTTGTGGGCTTCATTAACAGTATATAGAATGTATGAACTCTACAGAAATAGTTTACTCCAGTACGAGCTGGAATCCAGATGGAATCTTGTGGTTTTGGTTCCAGTAATTAACAGTCACAATTAAATAGCTTAACCTCTGTGGGGTGCATGTACTGTGTTACAGTATTATGTCTGTGTGTTTTCGAATACTCCAGTTTTCTCAAATAAAATATATATTCATGATTAAGAAAATGATATGAAAAAAAAAATTGTTAATACAATTAAAGACAGTGTTATGAGAAGGATATCGTATTGATTATCCATCTAATGATGTTGTAAAGGCTGCGTTTGTAGTTCCCAGGTACATTGATTTCGTTAATTATACATTGGGGAAGATATGAGATTTTTTAAATTTATCTGCTTGTCAACATGTTCAGGACAAAAAACCGTGGCATATTTGACAAATTTATTGATTGTACAAAAACTGCTTTCTCGAACTTCCAGAACGATCCGAAACAGAAATCTCATAATGAAGCCAATATTTTTGGAGGTTATTTTTTTCTGGTGTGTCAGATGAGGGATAAATGATGGCTTTGCACTTTGGTCATGTGTATTTAGGCCAGAATGTCTCGATGCTAGATAATGATGCTGTTTGTTTGTTTGTTTGTTTGTTTGTTTTAATGGGGTTTAATGTTGCAGTCAAGGGTATTTCACTTATATGAAGACCTATTGTCCGTTTCAGACTGTTCCTTGTTTAAGTATGGTGGAATAATAAGAGGAAACCAAGCTGAAGCTAGATCCTGTGAATGAGAGTAAGGTGCTCGACTGGCTTTTCTCATGTACAGGCAGTCAGTCAACGTGTTACCTCTAAAGTCACCTGATGTTTTGCCTAGAATAAATGATAATAAAGCCAGTAGTGCACCTCAATGGTGAATGACTGCTATACCCGATGGTGGACCGATGGACTTAAACCCCTGAATTGTACAGCAAAGGATACTCATACAACTATTAATTAGTAGATAATGGTACTGCCTGTTAGTTAGTGGCAGTGTTTTTTAAATCTCACACATATAATCCATAGCTAGTTGATGGTTTGTTTGGAATAAAAGCAGGTGAGAACTATGCATTTGATGATTGGGTTTTACCCCCACAGACTGTCCGAGAAGCTACTAGTTGTTAATGTCATTGGAAAATTAATGGTGTTGTGTTTTCGTGATGGTTATTGGAGGACCAGGTCAAATGTGGTCTCATGTGTTTTGTAAGGTTTTAATCAGAGTTATTGATGTATTTTAAGGGTCTGAGTGGGGATTGATATTGTGGTGTAGTCAACAATGCATAAGGGTAATTGGTGCTCCTATACTTGATATGTATCTAGATTCCATGTGTACAATGGGTGGTTGGACAGAAAGAACATATCTATTACCCATTCACTATGGCTTGACCTATCACATACCATGACTGTACCATCTCCAAGTCCCCAGATAAAGTCTAGTTACCACAAACAAAGGAGACCACGGTGGACAATTTGTGTTTACATATAAATAATTCTGTTTTAGTACAAAAGTTAAGTAGTGCAACTCCAAAGAATGAAAGACTCATTTTGGCTGAATAATTTGGCTGTATTTTGCCATCGTCAGCAGTCTCATTTGTTGATGATGGTAAAATAAAACTGAAATATTTCAGTCATAAAGCCAAAATATTCAGTCAAAATGAGTCTTTCATTCTTTGGAATTGCACTACTTGTGTACTATGTTAAAATTATCAGTGGAACTAATGGAGTTCTCTTTTGTTGAGAGAATAGTTTATATTTGTGGAAAATATCTCAAATTGCCTTAAGAAAAACATAAATATTTTTGGTCAAACTGACAATTTTATAATGTAAAGACCATCATTGTATGGATCACAACTTCTTGGTTTATTTGACACAACTTCATTCCAAAAAACTGTTTTCAAGTATAAATGTCACCTGAACCTACATGTAAAATATTTATATGTATATAAAAACTGGTACCCATAGAATGATCCTTCATTAATTTGGCAGATACATGAGGAGGTCATAAAAACCTAGACATTGCTACAGTTCTACATGAATTATCTGCTACAAATTCCAAGATTAGAAGAATTTAAGAAAATCAACAATCTGGCCTATATTCATTGGTTTGATAAAACACACAGGACCCAATCTTACAGGGCTCATCCAACCACTGACAGCTAGGAAAAAAACAACACTATTAATTTGTCCGTTACAATGTGAAGTGTGACTTCCTGTTCACTCTGGAACTCTGTGACAAGTGACAATGCAATCAACCATTTTACACCAGGGTTTCCTCTTCTGCAGACAATTTCCCTAATGAATTATCCACCCAACACCATCATGACATCAGTGAGCCAAATTAAAACCCAGCAAATACAAAGATGTTTGGACAAACAAATAAGAGATTTGGTTTCATGTTTTTCGTAAGATTTAGCCAGATTGTCAAATTGAAGAAAGAAGCTGCAAAGTGAAAAACTTAATTTGCTATAGTGCCCCAAAAAATATTGAGAAGACATGAATACGGAATCGTGTTATTAAATTACAAGTTCATAATAATTTGTTTTTTGATCTTCATTGTACAAAAAATCTATCACCATAGTTTGTTTTCAATTACCGGTAGTCATTAATCCATTGAAATTCTGACAAATGGACGGAAACAGCTTTAACAACAGGTCCAATTAAATTCACATGTTTAATCAGCTGATAGTTGCACAATGTCAATAATTTTTGTTTAGTTTGTTTTCCTTAGTGTTGTTTCTGTACTGTAGATACTGTCTCACTGCTATGGTAACACTGCTGGTATAGCACTGTAGTGTAGCTTTTTGTAGGCATTTACCTCGTTCAAAAAAGTAATAATAGTTACATCAAAAAAATATATTTATATATCCTAGGAGTTGTTGATTGGTACATGGTCAAAGATAGATGAGGTTCTGTATGTTATGAGACTGTCAGTGAGAGTTCCTGGGTTTAGGTGTACAATGTGCTGTTAAAATGATAATGAATGGTTTGTACAGCCTCAGTCAAATCTATCACCTCTCTATGACTTGACTTTGTCCAATCTCTCCCAGCTCACAATGGATTTGGTGGAGTTTCCCTGTGATGTCACGTCTCTCTGTATATTGGTACACTCACACCCTCTAACACTCTACTAACTGGTGAGAGTTCAGACGCCTCTATCTAGGAGGAGTGCCATTTGACCAAACAGTCTGTATTGATTTATCATAGAGATTATCCGCGATTTGGGGAATAACATCCACATTGACTTTATTCAAGTTTTCTAAAATTCAAGAAAAAAAAATATAAATGTGAAGAATGATCAGTTTGGAGTCTTCTTGACTGGTACTTCAGTGGAGTGTCTGATCAGAAGACCTTTTCTTGTACTTATTAGATCAAGATATGTGCATGTCTGGAGATTGTTGTGTCTATTACTCTGACATTTTGTTAACAATTCCATAAAGGTGCTATCACTTGAGGACACCTACGGGCATCATCCTGACATATAACATAAAATGCACATCAGTGACCGTTGTCTTACAGAGCATCTAGGACATCCAAACAGTTTCTTATAAATAATTTGTACGGTATTATAAAATGAGTTGGTGGAAATGAATAAGAATCTATTGTAGATTAATGTGTCAATGATTAAGAAAATATGAACAATGCAGGAATGGTTTGTTGTGTCCAAAGGTGGCTAGCTCAAAGCCCTTTTAGTGGGGGTGTCATTCATTATGGAACATTGACACAGCTAGACTTTCTGTTGGACTGGGCCAGGCTAAGTGGTTAGCATGTCTGCTTACTAATTCTTCTTCCATGTTTTGTCCATGGTTTCAGGTCTGTTTCTCCACCATCAGGTATATGAGTGAGCATACACAATGTGGCTCTGGCA
Organism: Mopalia muscosa; assembly: GCA_031763545.1. Classification (NCBI taxonomy): domain Eukaryota; kingdom Metazoa; phylum Mollusca; class Polyplacophora; order Chitonida; family Mopaliidae; genus Mopalia; species Mopalia muscosa. Next base: position 10,048 of record JARFOD010093301.1, on the reverse strand, counting down.
ATATGTGGAAGTGGTTTTTATAGGCTTCCTCCTGGTTTACCACCGTATTTAATAAAGATTGGTGTGAATTGGACAATCCATTGTCATTTAAGGAAATTCACTCACTTGTCATTTACAGGCAAAATGTTATCCTTAACGTCAAGTGACCTTTCACCTGGAATAAATAATAAAAAAGCCCCCTTGATACAATTCCTGGTATTCCACAGATAATGGTGGTACAGGTAGTTGAGGAGCCAATAACTAGGATGGGGCCATCTCCCACAACCATGTCTATTGTTTCCCCCTTGATACCATTCCTGGTATTCCACAGAAAACGGTGGTACAGGTAGTTGAGGAGCCAATAACTAGGGCAGTACCATTCCACACAACTTTGTCTATTAATTGCTTTTTGATACCATGTGTGGTATTCCACAGATAATGGTGGTACAGGTAGTTGAGAAGCCAATAATTAGGGCGGTGCCATCTCACTCAAACATGTCTATTGATTCCCCTTTGATACCGTTCTTAGAGTTTCTCTACATTCTACAGTTCTCCTAACAATCTTATGGAAAGACTGACAACTAGAGCAGTGCCATCTCACAGTGACTAAAGCAGGCTTATTGATTCCACTATGATACTACCAGTTTGAGTGTATAATGCACTGTGGAATGGACTTTGTATGCCACATATCAATGTGACTCCTTGTACAGCAGATCTCAGGCGAGATAGTGTGACTGGATATCTACAACCACTCTTTCAATGTTCACATATTCACAGCTCTGTAAGAACTCCGTTTTTCCAAACACTTTTAATGCTCATGTACAGTAAGATTAGATGATCCAAGAAAATGATATGGCTAAATTAAGAAGTGAACACACCACTTGAGTACATCAGAACAATATTGTTTAATCAATTCTGTGTAAAACATGTCACATATAAGGCTATTAATGTCTAAGGTTGTTTTTTTCTTTTTATTTGAAAATGAAAGTTATTTGTTACAGGTTAGTTAGTAAACATGAGAAAGACAAACCAACTCCCTGTTCTCTGATGTACTTAAGCTCAGCAAAAAATCTCAATGTGGCAATCTCTTATTAAATTTTTTTTCTCCAAATGATGCTAGACCTGGAGTACTGCTTCAGTAAAACTGTTTTGTAGGGGAGAAATTTGATTAGATGTCTAAGATGGTGTATGGAGTTATAATTGGTTAGTGGTTTGATTTGTAACCATAAGTGTATGGTGTAATATAAAACCTGTAGCTCAAGTATTCCCACACAGTGTGTTACATTACTATAGCCTCAGGAATGGAAAAGTCTTTAGCGCTCGTATTCTCTATATCTCCAGCAGAATGGCATATGGTATAATAAGGAGACTGTCAGGAATAATCATTAGCTGTCAAATATTAAAATGCTGGCAATAGTTTGTAGGACCATGGATGCCTAGTGAAGGCTGTTCTGTATGGGCCTGTGGAAACACACCAGTGTGTAATTGAGACACTGTAAACTCACTCAGGCCTGGTAATAACTTATGTCTTAAATCTGCTTGGAGGAGTGTGGACGCATTTGTGAGTGTTTGTATATAAAATCGTGTTAAGAGTATGACAAGTATAGGGGGAAATAGGTGGAGGGGGTGGGGGCCTTCTTGGTCTTGTTTTATCCCATTATTTTGCCCCCCTCCACTAGAGGGGGGGGGGGGGTATAGGTTTTACTTTTTTTGTCAGTATGTCCTTATGTCCAGTAAGCTTGTATGGACTGTATCATGGTTACTTTTTCACTGGTTTTTTTTAAATTTGCATAGTGCCTCCTTTTATGTACGCAGATGTGCAACATAGAAAAAAACATGGAATTAGGCAAATTTCCCATAATAAAATAATGCAAATTGGCTCCGCATGTCCAGGAAACTTGTCCAGGATGTATCTTGGTTACTATTTCACTTAGGCTTTTGAAACTTGGTTAGTGCATTCTTCTATAAACGCAGATATCAACATAGAAATAAAGTGAACAGTACATCAAAACAACTAACCCATTGATTTGAGCACACAGTGTGTTCCGGTTGATTCACACAGTGACATCGCCCTCATTAGGTTAATTGTATGGTTTAGGTATGAAGGTATAGCATTTGCTATACCTCCATGGTTTAGGCAAAAGAATTGTCCTGCGGGCTGCCTCTACAGAGGCTTGTGTTGTAGCATGAACAAAATGAACCAAAAAACAAAAAGATAAAGCATACTGAAAGGTTGAAACAAATACATTGTTACAAGGTATGGTTTTTAAAACAAGATTGTCACCAAGGAATCAGGTGGAAATAGTGTCAAATGTTTCGTGTGAAAATCCTGGAGCAATGCAATATAATTGATCTGAAAGACTTGCAGTGATACAAGTATCAATGGTTCCTGAAATGTTACAGTTTCACTTTCAACTAAAACCAATTTGAATTTAACAAATATTGCTGCTGAAAAATAAAAAGTATGCCAAACCATTTTCTTGTTATCCAAAGTCAAATGTAATGAGTAGGTTCTTCATGAAATATCAGTAGTGTTAAACAAGGATAACCACATGATAGAGAGGCCCTGCAGAATACTCCCTCGGCTTCCGCGGTCGATCGTAAGAGACGAGAAAAGAGGTTGCTTTCTGTTGCCCTGGTGTTCGCAGAGCTAAAGGGTAACGGGAAGCAGATTTGTTTGTGATGTTCTGTATTTGTGCCCGTCATCATATAAGTGAAAATGAAATACCCTTGAGTACGATGTTAAACACCAATCCAACAAACAAACAAACATGGCAGAGAGGAATACAGTATTAGTTCAATTCTCTGTAGCATGATGGCTGATACTGTGATACAGTCAGCTAAGCTTCTTGGAAACTCCCCAGAATGATCCAGGTTTTGTTTCCTGGAAGAGCTGTTTTATGAAAACCCAGATGTAAAACTTTAAATCTTTGTTAACTTCCTGTTTTAAAACAGTTATTACATCAGGTAGCCAGGGTTTCTCATTATTAGTCAAATCAGTGCAAATGGGTAAAACATAAATTACTGATAGAAAAAATTATCCCACGGATATTTATAGCATGTAACTTAGCTTGAGGAAAATTCAATTTTTGTCTTGGAGCTTTTTTCAAACACATTTTTCAAGTACTTGTGAATATAACCTTTATATATTAATGATAATAAAACTTTATTTAAAGAAAAAAGTACAGTCAAATTAAAAATTTGCTCTTCCCTGTAGTTTCAATAAATTATACAATAAAAAATAAAAAATAGATAATTTGCCTAAATCATCAAAGTCATTTAGATATCCTTTACAAATGATAAAATGACCCAAAGGCAATTGAATATGTACATTATCAAATGTGTTAACAGTAAATTTTCAACGGACATTTTGAAATTTTCACAAAAGCTGTATATTATGTTGATTAAAAAAGTAGTGTACATACAGATTTTAAAAAAAAATATGAAGTTGAGGAATTCTCAAAGGTCGATGGTAAATTATTCCAGTGACCCCCTCTCGTTTCATAGAAATTATTGTGCATGTATGTTGAATTAAAAGAAGGAAGATTGGTATCAAAAGCAGTTGAACGTAATGTATGTGTGTGTAAATTTTTGTTTTGAATTAAAAGTACATTGCCCAAAAAATTCTTGGAATTATTTCAAACTTGTTGAACATCAATATCAGCATACAAATTATAGATGACAACATAATGAGAAAGTTTAGAGATCTCTAGAGTCTTGTGATGATAATAATAATGCTGTGCGAGGCCAGATAAATGTGTTGCTTGAAATTCTATTGCAGAAGGTTCCTTCATTCACACTCTATGATTTCCTCCCTGTGGTAAGATCATATAACCTTACTCTTGAGTAAATATACTCTGGATGTGTTTTCCTTTCCATCAGACTACCTTCCATCAGTAGCTATGTCAACATGGAATGGCTGTAAGCTGTAGAGTTAAGTGAGGCTCCTCTAGGACTGAGGTTTAATCTCTCAAAGGAGGGGGTTACTGGGGTTGTTTTTTGTCTCATCAAGGATTTCCTACTACAAATAATAACAGAGCAGCGGGAGCACTATTTTGCTAACTGGGATTCTCATATATCAGCTGGGAACATTGTCTAACATAAGAACATCACATGTTGTCATGACTACTACTTTATAACTGGCAGGATATGAGGGTACTTCTAATAACTTTCTGATGGAATACATTTTTACTATCATGATATAATGTTCTTGTGTATTGATGTAATGTTCTTGTATATTGATGTGATATACTGATGTGGTGCATTTGTGATGTTAATTCATAATGTTGCTGCATATTAGCACACTGCTGTATCTGATATGAGTATTGTTGTGTACTCTATTTAGGGTATATTGCTAAATATGAAGGGAGCAGGGGCAGGGGGCATGTATCGGTTATAAGCACGTCAAACTACTGGTTCTCCTTCAATATATCACTGGCTCCCCCAGTGAACATCAAGCAATCGCAGGTGCCCTTTTTGTTTTAACAAGGTTTCCCCCTGGTTTCACCATATTTAAGTAAGTCTGAGTATTGAGTGGAAAATCCATAGTTAAACCGTAGTCAAACAAAGTATATACATATAGGCTATATACAGATAGGACATTCTTTAATTTTGTTGAGATATAGAATGTCCTGCAAGTATAATGCTAAGAATTCTGCCTGTACATGGATCCACCTTGTAATGGTATTAATCTCTCAGCTTAAATTAACCTACTGGATTTCAAAGGTAGTCATTGTGTCCCTGATTTATTGAAATAGGAGAGGATTGGTTGGGAAATTAGATGTCTGTCCTTTGTCAGTGAGCAATGACTGATGAAGTTGTTGGTGTCCCAGGTCTACAAGTAATATAATTAAGGCTGCCTCTGTGGTACTCATTCATCTACTTTCTATTTTCTTTATGACTTGCAGGACTCTCTGGAGAGGTAAAGGAGAATAATAAGATTGCTCCCATGGCCTCAGCAAATGGCTCCAAGTCTGTCTTACAAAACAGCTCTCAGCAGGAGAATGAGATTATCAAAGATGCAAATGAGGAGATTATCATGGAAACTCAGGAGTGTATCAAGGCAACCAATGGCTCTAAACGTAAACATTCCCCGGACAGAGATCGACTCAAATTTACGCAGAGAAAAAAACGTAGGAAAGTTCCTGGACCTACCACACCTAAAAATGCCTTAATGCAGCTAAATGAGCTTCGACCTGGTCTCCATTTTACATTCATATCTCAGAAAGGGCCTGTGCATGCTCCAACGTTTATTATGTCTGTAGAGGTCAATGGAGACATTTTTGAAGGTCATGGAAATACCAAGAAAAAAGCTAAAATGGTGGCAGCAGAAAAGGCTTTACATTCCTTTGTACAATTCCCCAATGCTTTTGAAGCCCATCAGGCCATGGGAAGGCAGGTTGTGAGTACAGACTTTACATCAGATGCAACTGATCTCGACTGTCTTTTTAACAATTTTGAGAGGGGAGTTAACTCTGAGTTTGACGGTCATTCAAATGGTCGTTCAAATGGGAATGGAGAGTTACCCTCCTCTGATCAACCATCATCCCCAGTGACATCTACCCAACCCTCAGGTAAAAGCCCTGTGATGATACTAAATGAGTTACGTCCAGGTCTGAAATACGAGTTTGTGACAGAAACAGGAGACATTCACAGTAAAACATTTGTCATGTCTGTTCAGGTGGATGGGGAATCTTTTCAGGGGTCAGGACGAAATAAACGGATAGCTAAAGCTCGTGCCGCTCAAGCTGCTCTCAGAAAACTGCTCAATCAAAACATGTCAGAATTTACAGGTGAGGTTTCATTATCAAACATCAAAACTCTTTTGAATCACACAGGTTTATGACGGTAACAAAATGTTTAACAGTTTTCATTCTCATAAAGTTAATATTTATTCATATTTTTTATCCAGCCTGATCAGACAGTGATAACTTATTTATAACTGTAACAGGGTGCTGTTGATTCAAATTAACAGCCGTTTAGGACAAACATGCCTTTTCCAATTTAGAACAGGACTTCTTTTGAAGTGGAGGGTGGGGGGAGAGGGGGGGATGTTGGCTAGAAGTTAGCCAAGCTACTTTGTCTCACTTTTAATGTGAACTATCTGTAGGGCAGACCTTGCCCTGTTGAACTTCAACTGGTTTCACGGATGCTTTGCACCTCCAGCATACAAGGTTTTGGGGAGACCACAAAGCTCACAGAGGGGTTTCTTTGAGATGCAACCATTGTATTCATATAAATAACATACCTTAGATTACAATCAGTTAACGCCGATCATTTACTCACAAACAAGCACTATTTAAATTTTTTGATTTGGCTGAAAATATGTTTTCTAGGTTATTGCTCCCTACATTATACCTGTATTTGTGTTATGTTAGTTCTGTTTCACTCTATCAGTAATTAAGAATGTGTAATGGTGGAAGCAAGTGAAATGACTAAAGACAAGGCATTAATTGACAAAACACTCACCAGAGAAAATCTGTTCGGCCCATCAGTATTGATATGTATAATGACATGAGATATGGTTATTATGTTGATAGGTATGGAGGACTCTAGTGATGACACAAACTCCCTCCCTGATCTCATCTCTAACTTAGTTTTGGATAAATTTGGAGAACTAACTAGTAACTATACAACAGCCTATGCAAGGAGGAAGGTTTTGGCTGGTATTGTAATGACCACTGGGCCAAACGCTGAGGAGACTTCTGTGATAAGCCTGGCCACTGGCACTAAATGTATTAATGGGGAGTATATGAGTGACTCTGGCCTGGCCCTCAATGACTGCCATGCTGAAATACTTACACGACGATGTCTACTCAGATATCTCTATAGTCAATTATCACTTCATCTTTCCAACAATCCTCAGGAATCGACCTCCTCTATATTTGTTCCTCGACCAGAAGGAGGTTACAAATTACGAGACAATGTTGAGTTTCATCTGTATATCAGTACAGCGCCATGTGGAGACGCCAGAATCTTCTCACCTCATGAGATCGGACAGGATGGGGAGGGAACTGACAAACATCCGAATCGTAAAGCGCGGGGTCAGCTACGGACAAAGATTGAGTCTGGAGAGGGCACCATACCTGTTCAGTCCTCCATACAAACCTGGGATGGTGTGTTACAGGGAGAGAGGCTACTCACCATGTCCTGTAGTGATAAAATCGCTCGTTGGAATGTTCTAGGAGTACAAGGTAACATTATGGAGAATCTACCGGTAATATTGTAACTGTGTCTGTAGCACTTAGTTTCCATTTACATTCAACGTTAGGCCCAAAACCGGCGCTTAGTAGTAGCGTATTCGCTTATTAAACTGAACCTGCTTCCATTTACCGTTCACAGGATCAAGTCTACCTGTTGACCATCGGGTATGTGAGCGAGCCACATGTTGTGGCCCCGGAAATCGCAGGGGTGGTTTTTACAAGGTTTCCTCTCAGTTTTCCGCCTTAATATGGCTAGGTGCAGTGTGAAGTGGACAATCCATCATCATATAAGTGAAATACCCTTGAGTATGACATTAAACCCCAATCAAACAAACAAACAAAACAAACTTTCCACATTGTTGGCGTTTGGAGCTTCCTGTTGCCCTAATCAATCAATCGCTTTCCATATTAATAGAAATCCATAGAAATTGGCTTAATTCGATAAATCCATCAGGTGCTATTTCATTATTGTTATTACCTTGTTTTCATTATGTGTATGACCTTGGATGTTAATAAGCATAGATTTGTGAAAATCATATCCTTCTTTAAATTATTCTGTATCTTCTGGGATGTTTACAGAGATCCGTCTGAGAAGGACAACTGGTCTGGAAGTTAAGAGGGACTTTCAAACCTGTACTATCTGATTTTATAATGCCTGTACTGTAGATCTTACATCGAATCATAGTTCTGTATGAATCAAACATCTTAAAAGATACCGTTTTATGTTTACCAAATTAGTCAATTTAGTGCTAATCATAAATTTTTGCTATATTTCACATGCTGGATTCCAGATGCCTTACTTTTGGCTCTGTTACATTCGTCTTAATTTCAAAATTGCATATATAATAATATGAAATTCCTCGTTACAAAAGACCTTCAATACAAAGCATTCAAGTGAACTACTTGTTTTATGTTACAGGTGCCTTGTTAAGTCATTTTATAGAGCCCATCTATCTGAGCAGTATAGTACTGGGCAGTCTGTTCCATGGCGACCATCTCACACGAGCTCTCCATTCACGGATATCTCAGATCTCAAAACTGAGACCAATGTACCGTCATCATCAGCCCTCTCTCAAGATAGTGAGCAACCCGGAGTGCCGTCAGCCGGGTAAAGCGCCTAACTACAGTGTTAACTGGTGTCACAATGAAGCTGCTTTAGAGGTGATTAATGCTAAATCTGGCAAAGATGAGCAGAATAGAAGCTCGAGGATTTGTAAGCAGGCTTTATTCCAGTGTTTTGGGGGTCTCTATGGTAAGATCTCCTCCCTGACTAATCAGACTGTCACAGCTGAACCTAAACAGTACGCTGAAGCTAAAGTAGCGGTGATGGATTACCAGCTGACTAAACAAGAAATGTTTAATGCTTTCCAAAAGGCAGGTCTGGGACGCTGGATTAAAAAGCCAATAGAACAGGATCAATTTGGTTTGGCAAGATAATCCAATCACTTAGTTTAAATCCAATCATGTATGTCTGATGGTAGAGACTTTCTGTAACCACAAGTGCCCTGTTCACAGCAATATTACATTATACTGGGGATTGTGATAGACGTTTAACACAGGATCTAACAAAATCATTTTAGTTTCGGACAAACACTTTACAGAAAATCAATAAGATAGATTATAATTCAGGATATCGTCAAAACATAGACAACCGTTATTTTATTCCATGCTAAATTGTCATAATTGGTTTCAACAGTACATGTATATTGTTGGTTATAATCAATAATTTATCAGGATGTTAAGGTCTTTACTACATATTGCACATAAGTTGAGAACACAAAATATATTTGAAAGACATTGTGACCACTGACTCCCCACCTGCCTCATGAACAACCAAATCTTTCATAATGAAAGTCTCTTTCAGGAAGCTGTATCATGTTCATTGTTTAAGTTGTATATCAATACAGTTGTGAGACTGTTTTCTGGTGACACGGTTAAATGTGGTGTTAAATACATGTCTGTCAATTACTCCTTCCTTGTGATAACAGATAGATTCTATATTCAATTTGGTTGCTAACTTTGTGAATCATGTAAGACAATTCCAACTATAACCTTGAATAGAAAATTCCTCATTCAGAGCTCATATACATGTTGACATTTCAAGATATTTCCAGAAAGATACTGGAGCTATGTTACTTCCTGTCTTTTATCAAAGAAATTAATTGTTAAAATAGTGAAAGTTATCTTTTGTTCCCAGTGAATTATTCAGCATTAGTCCCTTTTACATTTTTATCTTATATTTAGTTGACATTATACAAAATATATTCCATCATGTTGTAGAGAACTGATGTTTGCTCAATGTTTCATTTTTAATTTGGTTTTCGGTATAGACCATTTTAGTGGTAGTTATAAACTTCCCATATTTTTCAGTTTTCACCAATCATGAATCAGATCTCATTGTGTTAGCCAGTCATAGTCCATCTTTATATTCACTTCATATCTATGGGGCAATACACTTTATAACATCATATCTAGATGTTTGATATTTGTTGTAGTAGCGTCTATTTCAATATAAGTGCTGTCATTTTAATAATTTTTTTACAACCCTTTTGCTTAGAATTTATGCCTATAATATTGTTATTCAATTCATCAATTTCGCTCTAAAGCTTATTATCATCCTGTTTTATACACGTATAAGAGACACATTAGAAGATATCGGTATCCAAAAAATGGCTCATTTGTTTCTGAAGTGCAGAAAGTTTTTAGAATAGCATTCTAATGTACATATATATTTAACAGAAGGTAGTAACACAGGACTACATCAGAAAGATAACATCTCTATTTCCCTCTGCCCCATGAGGGAGCGGGTGGGCCATGGCCCTGCAGAATACTCCCTCGGCTTCCTCGGTCGATCGTAAGAGGCGAGA
>JARFOD010093290.1:0-17491 GCA_031763545.1 Mopalia muscosa | reverse complement strand
GTTACCATTAAATATACTTAAATATGGCATCGTTTCTTCATTTGATAAAATAACCCAAGGGTTACAGATATATACCTTCTTACGACCACTGGCAGCTGACATTTTGGGTGTGGTCAATCCTGTCCATGACGTCACGCGACTAACACTCTTGGGTGTTACGGGTTAATAACATATGTGAACCAATGGCCTATATTATATAGGCCATAGGCGTCAACTGTCAAAGGTTTAAACAGTCGACTGTACAGGTCTAGTGATGCAGGCAACTATTTTGAAAAGAAAGATATTTGATTGGTCAATATTTGTGGAGCTCTTCTGTTTAATGCTAAAAATGTCTAGACATGACCGCTGGATAAATTTGACTGAACTTTGTGCATAACCCATTGTTTAAGATTAAATTGTAAAATCTATTTTCGCTCGATTAGAAAATTAGATAGCATAATTGAACTCAATAAATGATGCCCGTCTTACGAATATGCATTTTATTGCAACCCGGAGTATCGCTTTAAGTAAGGCGTAAAACAGAATGCAAGGAAACACCATGGTTCTGTTTGATTGATTGATTGATTGATTGATTGGGGTTTAACGCCGTACTAAAGGTTCTTTCACTCTCTTGACGGCGGGCCAGCCGAACGGATGAAGGAAACCAGTGCAAAACCATCACAGGACAAATACAGGACACTCACAGGACAATACAAAAACTTCACAAACATATCAGCTTCCTGTTCTCTTTAGCTCTGAAAGCGGCAGGGCAACTTGAAGCTCCTTTCAACCAATATCCTGCTGCTCACAAAGCTACCAAACAAACTTCAATTCAATGTTTCTAATTGATTTCCTTTTTAAATTAAGTTGAAAGATCCATGTACAAAGACTTTGTGAAACTGCTACAAGGAAACGTATTGCTGAGCGACTTAGAACTGAGGAAAAAGGTAAACAACATTCAGCGAATAACAAAGAAAACAATTTTATGAAGAAGTTAATGCAATTACACTAGAAAACTGATATGGTGAGAACGTTTAAAAAATTTGGAGCTATTTTACTTAATATTAACACTTTCTAGCCGTGCTTAATACACGCAGTTGTTGTTAGCAACCCAATGTCTTTAACACATGTAGTCATAGTAACTATGTGATATCTTGTCTGATTGGGCCATGTTCATTATATCTGGGTTTTTTTTTAAATTTAAACTGGGGGTTTCTCGAATTGTAAATTATACAGTTTCTTAGCATATCTTGCGTGTAGTGCTTGTCGATTGCCATTGGTCGTCGGCATTGGCGTCAATGGTTGTTTTTATTGTTTAAACTCACTGGGCAGATCAGTGGTATGCATGAATTAACCTACCAGCGCAAAATCAAATATGTCGTGTTTATTTGTATTGCATTGATGTAAAAGGAGCTTAGCAATCCTATTTGTGACACATCACATTGTTAAAATTCACAATTGTGACGTGTACCTGTGACTATATTGTCAACTTCTCTGTGAATTTCAGGGTGAACGCTGTTTCCATGGTGATCGTTTACTAGAGGGGGGTGTTCTTCAGGGATTATCGAATGGAACTCAGTACCGCGAAGTTCGAGAATACCGCACGGATTACGTTCTCGTGAGGTTCTACTTTATCACGCGTTGCTATAACGACTATGTGGAATCCATAATAAATGGCTTTGACAAAGGTCCGTCGCCCGATTTGATTGTCATGAGTTCAACTCTCTGGGATATCACAAGGTGAGGAACACAAACACCACGACCCATTCGGGAAAGGTCAAAGTTAAAAAAGATTGTGTCAAACTTCGGAGGTTAGCTGTCATAGGTCAATGTCATGCACAGTATGAAACTATTTTTTATGGTTTTCTTTTTATTATTGTTTAGGGTTGCTTTAATTGGTAGCTTGTACATTCATACCATGATAGTAGATTGATTGAATTTCGATATTATTGCTATCAGAGCTTAGTTTGGAACAACATAGGACTTTTGTCAGGATTTTCTAAATATCTCCTTATAATGCGAAACGTTTCTTTTACAGATATGGTGACAACTCCATTCCTCAATTCAAGAGTGATATGGAAACAGTTTTCAGTCGACTGTCATCCTCTCTATCCATTAGCTGTCTATTCCTATGGCTAACATGTCTTCCTGTCTCTGAGTTCGCTAAGGGGGGAGTATTTATTCCAGAAGTGGAATACCTCAGGAACCTAACCCGAATAGAAACCCAGCTGGCGGATTACCATTGTGCGCAGTTGGCATGTTCTTTTGGATTCGATGTCTTGGACGTCTGTTATTTCTTACGGGACCATCTTCATCGCAGAGCTCTCGATGGAATACACTGGGACATGAGCGCTCATAGAAGAATCACCAATTTAGTTTTAACCCATGTATCTCAAGCTTGGGGATTACCACTACCCGGTGTGGCAGTTGATGAAAAACCACAAGAAAATCCATGTGAACTAGGCTTATCAAAGAATTCCACAAATTTATGGAAAGATCATGATGACCGACAGCCGCTGAAGAATAAGTCTGAATTCAACCCAATGGAGGAAAGAAAACTACGTAAAATCAAGTGCCGAAATCCGAAATTTACACCAATGAACGTCGTCCCTAGAAACACAGATTTGCCTGAAATTAAACAATATTCTGACTTCAAACATATAGATGACTTTGATAAAGAAAATGTTGAACCTTTCTTCAAGTCTTCCAAAAAACCAGTGGAGGGGTTTAACAAGCACAATCTAAAGAGGGACGCTGTGTATCAAGGTATTGAAACTCTACGACGTGAGGTTTCAGAGTCCATAAATAAAGTATTGACAAACAATGATGATGGTATAGTTCATTTGTTGCCAGCTAAGATGGGTCAAAGCTTGAATCGGAAGGAAACATACTATGGCCAAACCAGCTTCAAAGACACAGACGAATACCCGAATTCACCACAACTGTTCCAGAAAGATCACCCTCAAGAACGAATATCCTCGAAGAGAATCAATCAAGATTGTGAACTTCGACAAAGGCAGGACCTGCTAAATGTAGCTAACAACTCCAAATGGACATTCGATTATATAAATCCATCGAAGATTGATTATAGAGAAGAAAAATCTGATTCGAGCCGATCTAGTTCTACCCTTGAAAATGACTGTTCTACATTTGATCTGAGGAATAGCCTTAGGAGAGCAGGACTAACGAAACCAAAGGAAGATAAGGAGCAACTACATTTGGCAAAACACCAGAGATTGAAAGAATCCAGTAACGTATGGTCTCAAGATCCTTACCTTGGTGAGATAAACTCTACTGACGACGAAAGGGATTTTCCATCGCCTGATAAAAGTTGTTGGGTCAGTGGTGTTAAACGCAACAGAACTTATTCGCCTCCACACAATAGGGATATTGACTTGCGCACTCAGGATTTTAGATCAAACAATAGTCCAGACCACATCTCTTATGTGAATAATTTGGATCAAAATTATTATTTGAAATCCCCTAAAAGATTTGAAGAAGCCAACAAGCGTCGCGAGGGAATGTATGCGACAGATCTGTTGAGAAGACCAGGTTTAGCCAGTTATCGGGGCGTCACAGTTAATCAGGACACCGTATCAAACACAAAGAGTGATCTTAGGCATTACCTTAAACACCTCAATGAAGACGCACCTGCTAATCCCCAAATTGAGTTGCAACCTGAATTTGAGGGATGTTCTGACAGGCTTGACTTCAAATATGACCACAAAGCATTGAAGGATCTTACGGATAGATTGGATAGAGACGACTTAAGAAATAGGATGAGATTATCCGAAACTTCGAAGACAACACATCTCAAAGATCGGCGCTTAAGAGACAATCGAGGAGATCGTTACCTTGACGATAGTGTTGATGACATATTTGATAAATCTGTTACAAGATCAACAAACAGACATGACTGTGATTTTGAACATGGTACCAATGGAAAAAATCGCACTCGAAACGAAATCGAATGGTCAAGGCCTAAATCCTTTCAAGATGACTACCGAGTCCAAAGTGAAAACAAGTTTCCTACAATGTCCACGCCAAAAGGTGAAAGGAGTCGGGAATGCCATTCATCTGTCAATGTTCGTCTTCAACAAAATGCTAGATACGACCAACCCGACATGCCACACGCACTGTTAGATGCTCACAACGACGTCACACTAAGATATGGCGGATGTGCCCCTTATAAAGAAGGGATATCAATTAGAGGTTTTCCCAACAGCACCAGAAAGACACTGAATAGTTATCAGCCAACTCGACCTGATTTAAACCGCTCGCCTACGTCATATTCTGATGAAACCTTTCAGACCAAACGCATGCGTCGTGAACTTACACATCTCTCGCCTCCACGTATTGACAATGCAAGCAGAGCCAAGTCTTTCGGATCTGTAGTTGACGATGTCATGGAAGCAATTCACGCTAGACATTCAACCCAGTCTGAAAATGACAAAGCATGGCAGCGACAAAATTTTAACATCTCTGTACCAAATCGAATCGTGTTTGTTGTGGGAAACGACAGGGGCTGGAATAGTCCATCGATATCTAAACGGGGTCAGGTGCGTGGCCTGTCGACTGCGATGAGAAGCCGCCTAAAGAGTATTGAAATTGAGACGAGTTACCCAGATGACTTTGCGGAACAGTCCGATAGCGTCCTTGATTTTGGCATAGATCGCACTGGCGAGGGAACAATGTGGATGGAGGATTACCGACGCTAATAATCTCATGTGTTTTCACTTTACGTGCTAATGACGACATTTTTTTTAATTGAATGCAACCAGCTTATTTATGTCTGTCGATTTTAATGAACACGCGCCAGCAAAATGATTACTATAGATTTGGAATTTTTTTTATAGGGTTCATTTTTTCTTCATTATGACGCAATTTATACTTGTTAATCGGACAGTCCCCAAAGAGCTAGGGAAATGTTGGCTGGCTTCACCATTTTGCCAGGATGCGGGCATTGTTATTACAGCAAGAACTATTCCGGTCAAACCTTTTGTGGACCAAAAACCCCAAACACACAAGGCCTTGTTTTACTAGTTGCCTCGTAATTTATACCCAATGAGAAGGCACTGTACCGACCATCTTCCCAAAGAAGGACCAAAACCCGTAAGATGAGGCAATTCGCGTCAAGGACGCTGCAAAAGTTTAATTACACTATTGTAGAAACAAACAGCCAATCTGAATGTAGTTTACAAATCATAGTCGACTACAAAGAAGCTTGGCACCAGTGTCAATTAAAGTGTATGTGGTGATGTCGGGACTGGTTAATGGGACTAAGATCGTGTGTGTATATCTAGATGTATCACCTATATGTTTAGACAGCCTCCTTCATTATAATGGAAGCTTCAATCTGTTTAGGTGGGATAAAGAAAAGCCACACGAAAGTAGCTGCTGTAGACTGCTTAACTCCGTTTTTTGCCGTCTATGAAGGCAAGGTAGGGAAGTAAGACAGGCTTGATGCGACTATTTTCTTTACCGCAATGCCTCTGAAGATGTGTACAGACAATCTCAGTGAACCCAATAAGCTGTATAATTACGCAGTGTAAAACCACATGTTAGCAAACTAAGACTTGTTCTCAAAACAAAGCGCAGTTCGTTTATTTTATGTTCTTAATGATTCCTAATGCTTATTGCCACTTGATATTACATTTTTTATTTGAAAAAAGAAAAAAAAAAGAAAGAGACGATTTTTAGTTCTCAACGAAGTTATAAGAGAATCGAATTCGCACTATCGTTTACTATTTTATTTTTATTTTCGATTAGGGCAAGCTGATTCTAGTCGGTATTTATCCGTATAATCCATAATAGTTGCTATTCCGCTTGTACTTTATGCTTTTTTTCTAGTGTTTTTAAAATATGATTTAGTTGGTGAATAATGATATTTTACCCTTTCATCGTGCCAGACAAATAGAATAAGTAAAGAGATACAAAGATATATATAAAACACAGGTATATCTCTTTCAGTCAGATACACAGGTCATCATCATTAATTCGTTGAGCTCATTTGTCAATTTATAAGTGTGCTGTTTGTAAATGACTTTTATTTTTTAAAATTATTTCGCTCAACGAATAACGTGTTCCTGTTTGAGATGGTTTATCCACCAAGGGTCCCGGTTGTAATGTATGGTACCGTAGCCGGAAAGTAAACACTTGGCGAGAGGAGATGTACGCTCGTATTACCAGTGATCGGCTTACAGTAGCTCATGAATACTGACTGCACCCTATACGCTGGTTCATATAGCAAAGCTTTTCGGGTAAATTGACAAATGAGCTCTCCGATCAATGAATTAATGATGATGACCAAATCGCTGGTTATACGAGCGTATAGAAGATGGGGATATGAGCGAAGCATTCATTATACAGTACAGCATAAAACAACATGCCAATAAAGTATATATGGCTTGTTTGACGAAAAAAAAACGAATGTTGTTAGTATTTTATGTACTTGGTGATGCCGAGTCTCTGCAGTCGCCATACTTTCGAAAAATGTATTTTTACCAAAAAAAAAAAAAAATTGATTTCGGCAAAATCATTGATGATCGAATTCGCGCTGCCATTCGCTATGTTATTTCAATTTCCGAGGAGCGAACGCTTGGTCTTGTCTGTGTTATCGTATAATCCATAATAGTTGCTATGCGCGCTTTTACATTGTGCTTTTTTCTGGCCCTTTTAAAATATAATTTTATTTGTGGATAACGATATTTTATCTATTGTGCCGAACAAATTGAATACATAAAAAGATACCAAGAGATATATAAAAACATGCGTATAACTCTTTTAATGAGATATGGTCATTATCATTAATGAAGTCATTTGTCACTTTATAAGTGTACTGTTTGTAAATAACTTCGATTTGTATTTATACTCGACTTAAAAAGGACAAATTAAGTCATTTCCAATTTTTAAAAAAATCTTATTTAAACAAACCTTTTTAAATAGTGCTGCTGGCTAATAATGCTGACAACAGAGCAAATTTGTTTATAGGACTACTGTATTTTTAAAGAACGGTGGTTTGTTTGTGTGTAAACAATCTGTAGATATCGATCCAAAACATCCTCAAATTTGTTCAACTTTTACCCATATGTGGTGCTATTAAATAAAATAAAAACCAGCGTTTGCTGTCCGTATCATCATTGGTGGGTTATTAATTTGCTGGGATACGGGCTGGATTCTGTTTTGATATGCGCGGTTATAAGTGTGGAAGATAGCCCGGAATTAAACACTTGGCGAGAGAACATGGGGATATGAGTGAAGCAATCGTCCTAATGCTGTGTAATTTGTACGCTAGTATTACAAGCGATCGACTTACAGGCCATACGTACTTTAAAGATTACAGTACTTAAAGTCCTACGACTGTAATTCGATCGCTGGTTATAGGAGCTTATGTTATTGATCATTCCTGATGTCGAACCTCTACAATCGCCATAATTATAATACATTTCGGCACAGTCATAAATTATGAAATTCCTACAACGTTATTTTCTGTTCAATTTCCGACGAGCGGACCCTTGTTCTGGTCAATGTTTATCCGTAGAATCCATAGTAGTTGATAGTCCGCTTTAAAAAAAAACAGTATATACTAGTAACTAGTGATACTAGTGAGATAAAACAGATAATTAAAATTAATTGATTGAACTCATTTGTCACTTTATAAGTGTACATCGATTTTGCATATGTGTCTTCAAATATGAAAAATGTTGTCATTTCCAATTTACAAAAAAAAAAAAAAAAATCTTAAACCTTTTAAAATAGTGCTACTACCTACTGGAAAAATTTGTATATTGTATTTTTAACGAATGGTGATTTAGTTGTATTTGAACAATCTGTAGATACGTAATCAAACCATCCTTAATTGTATGCAGCTTTTAACCATATGTGGTGCTATTTAAATATATATTTTTAAGAAAACGTAGATATTGAAGGAAAAAAAAACATCAGAAATGTAATATATGAAAATCAATGTCTCTGAATAACTGACAGTATATTACTTTTTATGCCGTACAGATTTTACAATAAAGACAAATACACGTATTTGTGTAATATTAATCCAAACACTATTGTTTTATGTTCATTTTTTCGAATTTCCTGCCATTGTATCTTGAAATCACCCATCCTTGGTTTGTCAGCATGTTGCAAAGGTTCATCAAGCAAATTACCCCCGTCAACACGGTCAGCCTAGTGTTGACGCAGCTTCTCGCCAACCCCACCCAACCAGGTCTATAGTTGAGAAGCCTAGTGCTGACTGCTTTTTCACTCCCTCTTAGAGAAAGGCTTTTTTACAGAATATACCAATCCATAACTGTCTCTGATTTGAAAGTTGATCATGGCAATAAACAACTGCCATTTGTAATAGCGAATAGGCATGCGCTCCTCTTTGTTTTATGGAGCTTTAGGTTAACCCTTTTATACACTTTATAGTCTATATAAGATACGTATTCGCATCTAGGTTAACCCATACGTCTTGTCAATACAAACCTATAATAAATGGGAGATAACTCCCACCAACACGTCAATTTTAAACTTAAGAGTTATCGCCCTTAGTCATAACTTCTTCGACAAAGGTATCCAGCGCACTGGAGCCCGGCAACTGCTCAAAATGCTATTATCACGGACACTAGAATAACAGTGGATAAGAGATCAAATAGCAGATTGGATTTATTAGAGTTCCGAGGAAGATAAATTCGATTTGTTGCTGGCGAAAAATGTTGGAGGAATTAAGGCGACATAGCGTTAATGCACACTGCCAATTGTATCTTTATTAATGAGGCTAAGGCACTTTTATCCGGCCAGTAGCCATTCTCGTAAGGCCTGCGAATGTCAATTCGTATTATTACCATACTATATCAAAGGATGAGAAACCAGTTTCTTCAGGATTCCCTCAAACTCGACAAATAAAGCAACTAAAACGAAAGTCTCCACACGCCTGGGGGTATTCAACACATCTTCGCTTTAATAGCGTTGTCATTTTGTAAAACCATGGTGCTATATAAAGGGTCTCTTTATTACTCCATGCTATGGTTCCATGGTAAAAATAACCATCGATCCTGCTGCTTTTCGTTAGGAGTTTGTGATCGCTCGGTCTCCCTACTTTCTTGGGTTGACAATGGTACTGAGACAGTGTTGCCCCGTGTCTTTACTTCAGTATTTTAACTCGCGTCCGTATTTTGGCGGAATAGGTCTGGAATATCCTGACATAATGTGTTGCACACACAAACAACAAAGAAAGCGGAAGAAAAGGCATGGGGGACAATTTAGAAGACTAGAAACTAAACTAAATTAGATGATTATTTTCATTACTGAAATTTAATTTAAAGTTAAGTAATAACTGTTGACAATATTGAATTGATTAACAACAAGAAGCCCACAATACTTCTACAACTGCTGACAAAATACTGTACGAAAAGGCCAATAGCTATCAAGTTAAATACCCACAAAATATATGCATGGTTATCTTACAGCTATATGACGTAATGCCTGTCCACTGCTACAGCACCCCCTATAATTGTTTAATCTCGTTATATACAATATAACAATCGGTTGTAGGTTCTATCAAAATCCCAATTAAGTCCTTGTATACTATTTTAAATATAAAGAACTAATGCTTAACTGTATACACCATACAACACGAAGGCATCCTCTCCGAATGTATCTCTATTAAGTGAACATCTTTTCCAAGCCGTTGACACAAGAAACGCTCGTTGCTGTTCGGGTTGAGAAGAGATACCCTACACATTCAATATACACAGTTGGTTAATTTTAATATGATATGAGAATAAATAACCAGGTGATATAAATCTATTCGAATGAGTTTCACATGACGACCTAACTAACTGGTGTAGCATTTCAAATCCGAAAAATCGTTGGGAAATTTAGTTTCATAAATACTGCACATATCCGAGTTGATTTAAACCAATGATCCGATGACTAACGCGTACTTCATTGCGTGGATGATGATTAGACTGGCAACAATTGGATTATTTGTATTAATGTGACGGATACTGTTACTGTTCCCTCTTAAAATCATCCCACACTATAAGAAACAGTCCATACGATTGGCCTAACAATATATACTAGTACTTGTACTTGTACTGGCTTTTGTGAAACTCATCTTTTCAACTAGAACTTTCTCTTATTTCAGTTCAATTTATTACCCACCAGCCTGCTCTCTTCGATAGAAAAACTTGCTTATCTTGTTATCAGTTCCTTGTCTCAAATATACAGACACCCTTGGTTGTGTTGCTGAAACATTGTGCTCATCCATGTCTAGACGGTGATTGCTGTATTGAAGAGTCAACATTGCTCATTGACGGGTCCGTATGCCAATCACACAGTGCAGAGTATTGTGAAGTTACTGACAACTCTCCTCTCGTTATTCAGACGATTAAAAACTAAATCTTGCGACAAAATACCATCATCAGTAACATATTTCAGACCGACCATTCGTTCGAATCCAATTCACCAAGATGCAAATATTGTAATACACATATATTCCCGCAAGGCAGTGTGCCAGCTGACCATTGGGGGACAATCCAGAAAAATTTGTGGACGTGGTTGCTTTGGACTACATGAAAGCTGGCTCACGGTATATCTTGAAGATCAGCCAAGGGCGGGTGAGTGTAAACATCCCGTTCTTTCGGCTTCTTCTTGCGGCGAAACTTCCGTGGTCCGTGTCTCGTCTTGGTATCATCCTCTCTCGGTTCCAAAGCATCTTCTCTGTCAAAACCTTGGCGAATCCTTTTCAAGTGATTTGCCACACACGGCATTATCATAAACAGTTTGATTAACAACGTTATTACGGGTATAATAATTCCCAGAAATGCTAAGGAGTCGAAAATGTCTGCTTTGCTTTTAGCGTTTAGCCAAATCGGTAAGCCCCTAAAGATTGCGTGTGCAATGCAAAGAACCAGTGCCATGTGTCCACAGAATGATTGAAGAAATCTCCACTCCCGCCAGTTGAGTGTATGGGACACTGATGGAATAGCCGTTAATCCCAAAGCCACCAAAAGTATGAATGCTAGAATGCCGACCAAAATGGCGGTTTCACCCTGCCAGTTCATCCAACCATACTGATAGAGATACTTCTCAGATTCGTTTACAGGAAATACCATAGGACGGAAGAGTCCCCGGAAGTATACGGGACTCATGATCATAGATGACATAATGACGTGGATGAAGACCAGAAACAGCGTAATGATACCCAAACTCTTTCTTGCCTTGAGCCACTTATCTAGCCAACGAGGGAATTTTTTGTGCTTAGTGCCATAGTAAAGCTGGGTAAATCCTGCCACGGATCCAGCCAGGTATGTGATCGCCAATAAGGTTACAGCCGTGATACAGATAGGTTTGTTTAACACCTTCAGAGGAAACTGTGCCGAGTCAAAAGTCTTGGTGCGAACGTAGAATTTGAATACTGTGTAAATCAGCCAAACCACAAACAACAGCATTGCGATCACAATAGAGCCTCCCCAGCCTGAACAAATTCTCAACGGCATTTTCTCGATACCACGTGCCATTCGAAGGCGACCCATATCAACAGGCACAAACCCCAGTAACTTAACCATTTCGCAGATAATATGACGTACATCAGGATTATCACTGGCCACGTAAACTCGCTTTTCCTCGTTGCAGTAACCCACGTGTTCCATATTAAAAGCAGAAATGACATTGAAAGCCTTCACAAAACAGGTTTGCGGGAACATGGATGCCAGATACTCCGCATTGGACTCATTCCTATCTCTTTTATCCTGATTAGACACATCAATGACCACTTTACCTGACAGAATATCTTGATATTCTAACAGAGAATTAAAGTGCTTCTTGTGAATTGCAAAAACCAACATTGTTGCAGTTTTGATACACTCTTCAATTGATACAACATCGATGCCTGCAAAAAGAGTGTCTCTTTTGGACAGGTGGCGCTCTTCCGGAAATCTACTTCCGATGATGACGTTATATCCGGCTCGTATCAGTCTCTTAGCCATGGCTAAGCCAAATTCACCTGTTCCTATAATACCCAGGAGGCTTAGGTCCACAATGGCGTTCGACATGATGATGGGTTGTCTTACGTCTGTCTGCAAATAAATATAAAATAGTTTTTAAAAATAATTGTTTTAAATATCTCGAATAGTATAGTGTAAACAGTTTAGTTGCCGAATAAGAATAATATTACATGATAAACTAGAAAATAAACCGTACAAGTAAACAGATGAGGGGTGTTTGCCAAATGGAACAATTATACATGTTCAAGGTTTAGTAGAAATAAAACCGTTTTATTGGCTTAGTTATGGTTCTGCTTTTGGCATATATTCACAGTCTGTATATGTTTACGCTGTCGAGGACAAGATAACAAGGGATATAATGAAGAGCGGATCACACTCCAAGCACACTTCCTTCCCTGTATAAATGTTATTGTAAAGGCAACCGGTAACGCATTTTGTTCCAGCGTTCAAAAACTGTGAAGAGAGTGTCTCGTTTCATCTATGGTCCACACTGGTTTTAAACACTTGGCTTGAGTGACGTCATAGCTAGTTCACCTGTGTTTACCACAGCCATCAATATCCCACCCTGTGTATTGAAAACATTTCTAGACAGTTGCGTCACTCTCACCCGTGTTCGGCTAGTTCCAAGGGGTTTTAGCTGGTTACACCATAATAAATCAATAATATAGCGGATTCAAGATAGATTTCAACACGGCGTGACGTTATCTCAAAGTAGAATTAAATGATCACCTCTTTGAGAAACCGACCCCTGAGAAATCGATAAGCCACCCCGGTTATTGTAAACACCTACTGACAATGAAATCATGTTCGCCTGTGTTTTTCAATCATCGATAGCCCACCCTAGTTGTTTTAATCAGTTAGTGTAGAGTCTACAACAGCTAATTTTGGATGCCCTCTCTTTACCCCACCCAATCAGATTGGAGTTGTCTTACAGGGACGTCTAAACACAGGATGACAAGTAGGCTATACACATAAAATAAATTAAAAAATAATATACAATAACGATCTTAGGCCAACTGACGACTCTTTGTCATTATCACAGACTCGTTAAATGACAGTGGCGCGACGCTTGTTTGTTGTAAACGTTGATGTATAAACGACTTGCTGATTGGCTGCTTGTTACTTCAATAGTTCAATTAAATGTTTTCTACGTTTTTGCCTCGAGTTACAGCAAGGGATAGTTATATGGAAGTCTCGTCTACCACATTTTGAACCTTGCAATAGGAAAATGCGGGACATCAGGAATTCGGTCTGTTTGTGACGTATTTGAATAACGTTTTGCGGTTGTCAATGGTGGTTCCCTTCACTCATTGGGCTAGTATGACGTCATACTATTGAATTAAACCTTTAAAGGGCCGCGTTAACCCGTAATCAATCAACCAAACTGACAATTATTCTTGCTATTGTATCGAAGTGTGTTTTAGGAGCATAAAAGAATAATCAGTAAAAGCAGGAACTGAAATATATTTCGAAGTGCACGAATACTGCACTTATATAAAAAAAAAAAATTGTATGTGATGCTAAGCTCGTATGAGTTTATATAACGGTTTAGAGACATCTCAATTAAGAATAATCTTTGTAACTATAAAAAAAAAAAAAAAATACACTACACATGTCTCTTGTTGTAGACAACATTTTCAACAAATACAAACGTTCTCAGGACGGGATATAGCCAAAAGTAGGTAACATGGTCTCCGCTTTGAATTTGCGTGTGCTCTTGACATTTCTAGACGATGGCCTTTACAGTCTTTACATGTGCATGTTTACCTTCACGAGGGAAAGATAACATACTATATCAGAGAGAGGAAGAGAGAGTTACACTTCACCTACACGTCTTAGGTTGTGTAAATGTTATCCTAAAGTTAACCGGTAACTTGTTTTGTTGAAGTGTTCAGTTCATTATGTGAAGGCAGTGAATGTTTCCTTCAATAGCCCACCCTCGTTGTTCTCTGGGTTTGAGTGGGAATGGCGTCATCTCTAAAGTACCTTTTTTTTTTACCTGTTCTCCATGACGTTCAAACTTAAACACACAGAACACACATTGTAACAGCTGGTAAACGTATCAATAGTCATTGTAGAACTCTTATTGCGAAATGGACTAATGTAACATAGGCTATTAATATCAGTCTGAAAAACATATACTGACTAGTCTAGGAAGGAAGACGTATACAGTACACATATCTTTCAGAGTCAAGGTAATGCAGCTACCGTCATTATGTAGCGTATGCAATACTGACGGTACAGCTTAAAAAAAAACGTTTTTAAGGCGACAAGGAGTTATACATGAAAGCTTTAGGTATACCGAAATACGTTTTTCGCGCTGCCGTTTGAAAAGATTTTAATTTCTGTGTAGTTTGGATAAATAAAATCTCTACCTACACAGAAAAAAAATCTTTGAAAAAGGAGTCAACCTGAAAAACGCTTGTCGATATACCAAAAGCCTTCATTTTATAGCTCCTTACCTATCTTCATCAATTTTCGCCCGCCTAAAGTCTAACACCTTCTCCGGTACAGCTATCGAAGTTCACCCTTCTCTTGTTACCTAATTCCCATGTACCTAGTTCGTTCACAACCATGTGGCATAAGTTAGAGTTCCAAGGTAAGAATCTGTGTCACCGTCAAAAGACCATGGGAATCGGGTGCACACGAAATCTCACACTACAGTAGAAAGGGCTATATCAAGGCTGGTATTTCCATAAGCTCCATATCACACCTTACCACTCTTACTGCCTGTCGGCGATCAAACAGAGATAGGGAAATTGCGAAATTGAGACCAGCTACTTTCAAAGCGATTGCACTATTAGGGTAATAGGTTTATTCTTGATCGTCCGCTACATAATTTATGTCAACTTTCTGCCTTACTTCACTAAATCATCATTCTACTGTATTTCTTAAGGTATGGACAGATGGGTATATGGCACCATAGCATGCAAATAGATACGCTGTAGGAGTTCATAACATTTTGATTTTAGAGAACGTTACCATATTTCAGCAATGAATCTTACAATATATATAAATTGTATATCGTAAACTTGATTAAATTCATCTCGTTTTATCCTAAACTTGATTAAATTCATCTCGTTTTATTCATTGAAAATTGGGTTAGATCGATCCACAAAACGACTACTCGAAATCCATTTTCATGTCTAGGTCAATAATTTCTACGCAGTACCATTTTCGCGTTTGATCGATTTAAAATGTCTTCTCGTGGTAAGGTCGAGATTTGGCGGGACCTGCCTGTGTTTTTCTCTGTTGTATTTGTATTTGTTTATTCACCAAATAATCAATATTTAAATAACACATGATATGGTTAGGAATAAATTGGCGGGAATAAAGTCAAAATGACTTGTTCTATTCCAGGAAAAACAGGTCTAATAGAGATATTTAGAGACATTCAACGGTGAAAGGCAACGATTTCAATATAATAAGCTAAGTTTTTAATAAAACCTTAAATTATCAAAATAGATTATTAATTTTAATTTGTTGAGTCGTAAATTTAAATAAGTGATGTAGACATATTTGATATATGATTTCACGTCAGTAGGCCTACAGTTTATCAAGCAATTTACACATCGTTCATTCACACACCCGCATGGACATTGAAACTTGATAATAAATCAAACTTTGATTTGAATAAAGGGATGGAATTAATAGATTTGAGCTCAGTAGATAATTTGTTCCATTCTCTAGGGCCGGATATTTTTCCATAACATGATGAGATATCAGATTGAGAAAACGGTCTATGGAGATTAAGGTTTAAGGTCCTAGAAGGATAAACGTGAATAGAAGCTTGTGATGTAAAGCACAGATTAAATTTAGAAGGTAATAGATATGTATGATACATAAATGTAGAGTAATGAGAAGACACGCATATAAATGCAAATGATTTAATGGTAAGATTTTGAGTGATTTAAATAAAGGATGAGTATGCTGCAGTCGATGAGTAAATGATATTATACGAATTGTGCGCTTCTGAAGCAGAATAAGGGGCTTCAAATAGGTTGCATATGTTGCGCCCCAAAGAACTATACCGTATTCACTGAGTTAAAAATATGTTTGAGAAAACCTATGTTTTGAGATAGTTTTTTTACAGGTAGTGTTAATGTGAGATGCCCATGTCAGCTTGTTGCTGAAGATAATACCTAGAAATTTAATTTCAGTAACAACTGTTAACTGAGTGCCACCAAGGTTAAGTGGAGGTATATGAACACGTTTATTATTTGGCCATTTGATTATTTGATGGCTTTAAAAACGTTAAGAGATCAGGAGAAATGAGAAACGAAAAACATATCTTGTGGGATATGGAGAAGATATGGTTTTTCGGGCTCTAAATTGGGTATAGAGTGGAATAGACAGGCATCGAGATATAATCTAAGTGATGAATACGTGGAATACCAATCTCTGCTCTCTTACTTTGACGCGTCCTCAGGGGTATCGCATATTGTGTGTAAGTTACAATACAATATATAGGAAAAGTGATCAAATCATGTTTTTTATATTAAAGACAACATGGCGTCACATATCCGAAATTTTCTCATTCTGCGAAGTTTATTCCTATATACATTTCAACAAAGCGAAAAATCTTTTTTTAATCCTTCTAACAACCGATCCAAAGGGGCAATTAAAGCTGTTAACCCGATGTTGACAAAGAACGCACTCGTTTGTGCACAAAACACGACACCGCTTTAATCAGTGTACAGGTTTAAGTTTCAGGTCAATTGAAGAACAAAACCACTTTTAAAGATGAAACGAAATCTGATGCGATATTGTGCGTAAACTTAACATATGCCTAAATTACCGAGAAGATAATTTGTACGGTGTGTGGTATTTCTTATCATTCAGCCTTGTATCCCTATAGCCACAGATCTCTTAGAGAAAACGGCTGGCCATAGGGAGGGGTTAACGAAGATCAAATCCAATCTTTCAAATCACTCAAGACGATAACAAAGTTATCTTATTTATAGATGACAAACAGGTCCTAACATTACGGACAAACAATTCACAAAGAACTCAGAGGGTGACAGTTACGAGGTTTCGTTTGGTTTAAATTAAAGCAGAGTGGAAACGTGTCCAATACCTCGCAACTGAAGATCCAAGATCACCTGTTTCATTCATTATGAATGTTAGTCTTTAATCTTGCAACTAATTGTGAATCACTATAAAAATCAACACACAAGCACTGGTTTGATTGGTCAAGAAAAGTAAACGACTGTACCTATCACGTGGTACTCGAATCGAAATTAATGAAATATATCCTGGCAACAAGAATCATTTAATCAAAACCATCGCTGTCTTTAATGCCTCAATGCCTTACGAACAGCTAGCCCGCTTGGTCATAAACCTAGTGCCATTTTCAATGTCTACATGTAGTGATACCCGTTAATTCAGCCTATTCTGTGCGGTCGTAGCAAGACAAATTAAAACTGTATAAATACACCGGGACTGTGCTTTGATGTCATTCAGCTGTATACCAATCTAATTGCCTTTTTAAAGATACCAGTCCCCGA
>JARFOD010093279.1:0-17491 GCA_031763545.1 Mopalia muscosa | reverse complement strand
TTCCCAATAAAGAAACCAAACATCACAAACAAAATTTAAAACATGAATTCTTCCAAAAATGTGCGTGCTTGAGACATGACACCATGATCATTTTATAATGTAAATGTCCGATAATTGAATTTAAGCACCTGGTCACATGTCGATCCCACGTGACATTTGGGTCAGTCTTTGTGTAACGCTGCACGAAGAAGGCGTAGGGAAAAACTTAGGGCAATTGCATGTGCGACTCATGCCTAATCATTAAGCGAGTTTAATGGGTATAAAAGACACATAGCCGTTCATTGAATTCAGTTGTTAAATTGTTTCTCCAACCTGCTACGATATACCAAGACTACTAGACGCAGCTACACGGAACGTCGTCAATGGTCGTCTCCTGGCCTGTGAATCACAGAATGCAGTCGCTGGACTTTATCATGTCCACCGGAGCACGATTCCCAGGTTCTTTCAACGGTACCAGAAATCCGGTTCAACAGCTGGCCGTCAACGTTCTGGTCGACCAAGGTTTGAAACAGCAGCCCAAGATCGCTACATCCGATTAGTTCATCTGAGAAACCGGACCATAACAGCAACAGAAAGCGGATCAAATGTCCCCGGTCTCCGGAGAATATCGGCAAAGGCAGTCGGAAGCCGTCTCCGCCAAAACGGCTTACGCGCCAGACGTCCTTACTTAACGCAATAACCAGATTTGAACCCGATAGAACATTTGTGGGATGATTTGGATATACACGTGCGCAGTCGATATCCAGAGCCGCAAAATCTGCAAGAACTGCAGCAGGCTCTTGACCAAGAATGGAGTAGAATTCCGCAAAACCGTATTCGTCTATTGATCATGTCTATGACGAGACGGGTCCGTGCTGTGTTACAGGTCAGTGGTGGGCACAGTAGATATTGACTTTGCATTGACGTCATCTGAACTCTAAGGACTTTAATGTGATAAATTTTGACATTTTAATGAACGTCAAAATTTTAACAACCAGTGCAATTAATTTCAATGTAATGTCATGATTATTTATCTACTTAAAATTGTATGTTAAAAATTCTTATTGGGATAAAAAAGTAATGTTGCATTTCTTTTTTGGAAGAATATAAAATTATATGTAATATATTATATATAGTTATGTTCTACTGGATCGTATTACACTGCAGTGGCAAAAGTTTTTGCAGACCTCTCAAAGTATTTATCTCTAGGTATCAGGAGTTGCGTTCTCTCATGTAGTCTCAAATATGTTGTGGAAAGATCTAGTAACGAAGTTGATCGTATTGGGGGATATGAATATTTGTTTTGTAACTAACTGAGTTGACTTGTCAGAACCAAACTTTTAGTTGCAGCGTACAATGTATATGCTCCTTTTTGAAGTACGAATATCTCGTGCGAATATCTCGATGTCATTTAGACAAAAATACCTAATGTAGATTTGTACATTATGTAGCAGAAGGATTTACGGTTCTGAGAATTTACTGATAGGCAGTGCTACAAGGAAAAGGCATGGACGATATCTCCCGAGAATTAAGTATAAATCTTCTATATATAGTATAAAGTGAAATGTAATATATATCCCATTTACTTCGTATCAATGATGAAACGAAAATTGGTGGCAGCGGTGGTATGACCATTGGTGCAAATGCGGTCACAAACAGAGTGTCCTTGTGTTCTCGTGAAAGGTGTGCTGGCAGTTGCAATCATGTCTAAAGTGACAGAAAAGATGGCGGCCTCGGTGCCGCGTCGTGCCTTCGGATTGCTCAAACAGGGCGTTGTCCGTTTTTATTCAAATAAATATACCTTATTGGAAAGGCCATACAGGACAGTTCAGGGCCATGATTCGATTCGGTCTTAATTTTTGTTAATCTTGCAATGGTAAGTCAACCATTAACCATTGTTGTAGAAAGTGTTAACTCTAGTTTCTGGTAATACCACTACAATGTTGACATTACAATGAGTCAATGGAACTCAACGAAAACGCCAAACAAACTAGTATTTCACTTTACGGTTTTTTGTAATGTTGGAATTACACTTTCTTTGTTTGAACAGATTCTAGATCGTATCTTTTACCAGACAGGACTCGACCGCGATCGAACCAACGGCTCCCAGCGTTAGGCACCAAGTGACCAGAAATAAATAACATATTCAGTTTTTCAACGAAACAAGATTTATTTAACAGTCACTTTAACAACATTCTGATGTAGATCCCTTTCCATTTTACTTGAAACCTTATTCATGAGATTGATCGACTAGTGTTAAAAGCTGTACTTAAGGTTATTTCACTTAGTTTGCAGTGGTATTGTATACACGTGACTTAAACAATAATAATATATGAAGTGTATGGGTCTCACCATTGCTCAGCAAAGACTACATGATTGCTCGAAGCAGTCTGCCCTTACCCAGAGGGCCCAATCAAGTAGACAATAGAAAATAACAACTGATTTTCCTGAACTTTTATTTCCGTGTAGAAAATCTATTATCTAAATTCAGATTCCAAGCACCTCTTTTTCTCATGGTCTTCATTTTCTCTTTCCGAATTCATTCCTCTCAAATGAACATTCCGGTGGAATGGTTATTGGAAATATAGAAATGTCAAGAAAATACTTCTCGTCCTGATGAGGAATGCACTACACAGCATTACAGACTTGATAGGTAACACTAACCAAGGCCCGTATTAATATTTCTTTTGAGAGACTGCGAGAAAATCAATTACGAAATATTGGTAACGTGCCAAGGAGCCATATAGCAGCCATTACTTCACATTACAGTTTCCAGAAGGTAATGAATTGCTGGTATTTCCTCCGACGACAGTTTCTTTGACGACCATTGTGCCATTTAATTTCTCTAACGACAATTGATCTAACGATGATTGTGCAATGGGGATTGATTTGACGACGGTTGTGCCATGGAGATTGTACCAACGGCAATCTGTCCGACGTCGGTTTTACTATGGAGATTGTTCCGACAGCAACTGATTGTTCCCGCGACAATTGGTCTGAAAACGGTTGTGTCATGGAGATTGATTCGATGACATTTGTTCTGACAAAGGTTGTGCCATGGAGAATCTTCCGACAAGGATTGATTTAAGGACGGTTGGGCCGTGGAGATTGTTTCCAGCGACAATTGGTCTAAAAACGGTTATGTGATGGAAATTGTTTCACAATCGGTCTATAGACGGTCTATAAATGTTGTGTCATGGAGATTGATACGATGACAATTGGTTCGGCAAAGGTTGTGCCATGGAGATTCTTCCGACCAGGATTGATTTAAGGACGGTTGGGCTGTGGAGATTGTTTCCAGCGACAATTGGTCTAAAAACGGTTGTGTGATGGATATTGTTTCACAATTGGTCTATAGACGGTCTATAAATGTTGTGTCATGAAGATTGATACCATGACAATTGGTTCGGCAAAGGTTGTGCCATGGAGATTCTTTCGACAACGATTGATATTACGACGGTTGGCCCATGGAGATTGTTCTGACGAAAATTGTTCATATGATGGTTGTGCCATATAGAGATTGTTCCCATGACATTGATCAGACGATGGTCGTGCCATGAAAATGTTCCCATGACAATTGGCCTGACAACGGTTGCGCCATGGAGATTGTTCTGACGACAATTGGTCAGACAATTGTTTTACTGTCAATTCTCACTGATAATAATTTCGTTTTAGTTTACTATTAGACATTTGTCCATTTATCAACAATAAAACGTCAATTGTTGCAGGCCGGTTTCAAAGAAGGATCGCGGAGCAGGGGTCAACGATCAATTTTATCGGGAGAGTAAATAATAGTTCGTTACGGACAACACGAATCAAATGCTACAGACAATTGCCCACAATTGTTGATAGCATTTTTATTCTTTTGGGATAATAATTAACTAGTTCGAAAGGATTCTACTTCAGAAAAATGTTGCAGGCTGAGACCCGTCCGGGAATCGAACCCATGTCCCTCAGATCTAAAACACCAGATCGCCTACAGTAAATGCCCTCCACGGATCAACTTAGCCAAACGGCTATCTATGGGTCACTGAATGGAAATCTGTTCAGATTAAGACACTGTTGACCCCGATCCCAACACACACCAATAAAGCCAAATAAAATAAAAATCGTTCTGTTTACATGTATCAATGACAGAAAAATTATTTAAACAATTGCTGAATCAACACCTATGTTAAATCAGACTTTTCAATGGTCCGAGTAGGGGATGCTATTTTGTCATATCTTCCTTTCCCGGAATCCTATTGGGGGTTAACGTCGTACTCAATGGTATTTCACTTATATGACGACGGATTGTCCACTTAACACTGTTGCTGGCCTTATTACGGTGGAAAACCGAGATGAACCTCATAAAAACCACGCCCGCGATTGCGTGAGCCACACCTTGTGACTCACTTATATACCTGATGGTCGACAGACGGACTCGATCCTGTGAATGGTATATCGAAGTAGGCTCAGAACCCGCACAACTAATATGGGGGCTTCTTCATCTAGTCTCCAGCTTACATGAGATTTGGATGGAATAACTGGTGGTGCATCAGGTAAATGTCAGGTGTATTAGTTGGTGTTAATAACGTTGATTTTGATGATGTCTGTATAACATGTCTATCAGTGTGAGTATAATCCACAAGCCTGGCTCTGAACAAAATACATCCCTACTTGAATGAAGAGTATTAAAGCCAGGGCCTTTAACTAAGGTCGAAATTCATATCTCAAACTGTCAGTCAACATTTAATACCGCCTGACTACTGATAGGCCAAGGCACGTTAGAATAAATCCAATTATTGTCCACGAAAGCCTGTCAGTTCATCCAAGTGGCACTTGACTGCTCAATTTGTGTTTTGTGTCTTGTCAATAAAACCAAAATAATAGCGAACAGAAAATTGTCAATTTTGGATTTGCAAATTGCCTTAGACAAAAAAAATTATATATAAAATTGGGTGGTGATTTTGCTTCGATTGTTGAACACCGAAAACCCATAAAACAATACCAACGAATAATGGTTTCTTAAGAGTTGCTTATGTCTGAGACAATCCCTCTGTAAGAAGTATAAAAGAACTGACAAATGGGAAAGAAAATGTACTTTTTTTCAACATTTTATCTACAATTGAGTTTAAATATACAAACTTTCATTTGGCTTTCTGATTTTATAGGCTATGATACATTGCTTTGTTTGTCAAAGGACGACAAAAAACACTGGATAAATATCGTATATATAAGTAATAAAAATGAGTTTGATTATAGCTATCGTACACTATATATAAGTGTCAATACTGATCATATAACCCTGGAATTTAACTTAAATGGCAGAGGTTATAAACTGAGCACCCCTTAGATGTTGTTTTTTTCAGCGATGATGGTCCAAGTGATCTTTATGACGACACACAATGACGGGAACAGGCGAGTGATGGAGAACGTAGTCACTGACACTTCCAACAAGAGTTCGTCTGAGTGCGCCCATACCACGTGATCCCACTACAATCATGGCGGCATGTTCTTCTTTCGCTGCAGAGATAATGGCTTCCCCAGGTTTGCCTCCAATACTCTTTACTTTACCTCCAATCTGGGAACAAAAGGGAAAGCTTCAATTATATTTAAAACAACAAACTTAGAAAGGGAAACATTGGGATATGCTAACCATTTTTTAAGTTAACTGGGAATATTCTTTCCCATGAAAATTATATGCCTGAAGACAGGTCTGTATTTCATCAAGACTGCAGAGTGGTTTAAAATTACTTCAAGTGTTGAATTTTACAGAATATTACCTGAGAAAAAAGCTGCTGTTCTTTAATTTATATTTGTAAAACTGAATAATACCACGGCACAGTATTTTTTAGGTTATACCTCTCCACAAGTAGATCTGTCACGCAGTATTCGATATCACCTTACAAAAATAAATTTCTCGGTATAACGGAGATCATTGGGTGGTTTTTACTGGGTTTCCATCTGTGTGCCTTATCTGACGTCAGTTACATTATGTAACTTAAGTTAACCTTATGTGGCTTAAGTGTGCCTTATCTGACTTCAGGTGCCTTATGTGATTTCAGTTTACCCATAAATGACTTGAGTTGATCATTTTTGACTTCGAGTTTACCTTATGTGACTTGAATTTTTCTTATGCAACTCAAGTTTGCCTTATGTAACGTGAGGTTACCTTATATGACTTGAGTTTACCATATGTGACTTGAGTTTGCCTTATGTTACTTGAGTTTATCATATGTGACTTGAGTTTATCATATGTCATTTGAGTTTACCGTATGTCAGTTGAGATTACCTTATATGATTTGCAGTTAACCTTATGGGGCTTGAGAGTACCTTATGTGATTTGAGTTTACCTTATGTGACTTGAGAGTACCTTTTGTGATTTGAGTTTAACTTATGTGATTTGAGAGTACCTTATGTGATTTGAGTTTACTATATGTTGGTTGAGTTTACTTTATGCTGCTTGAGTTTACCTTATGTGACTTGAGTTTTTCCCCAAATTTGTTGAGCAAAGACTTAACTCGTGCTTCTTCTTCCTCCATTAAACACGTCACAACAGTTATATCGGTTAAAACCACAGCTGAGGACGAAAAAAGATAACAAGATAAAAGTTAATTAATTTAAACAAAATAAAGACTATAAATTAGATACTAAATATGATCAAAGATATTTTCTCAAGAATTGAAAATCAAAGACTCAGATGTGCAGGCTAGGATAGGTTGTGCCAATTTAAAGGTTGTCTACCTTAAATCAGATTATAATTCTCGCATCTCAGTGTATATGCTCGTATATGCTCAGTGCCATTCGTCGTTGATAGGACATTCCACTTTCAATTTATGAACGAACTAAAATCTTTCATTTAAGAGAGGCAATTAGAATTTGTGTATAAAACCTTATTCTAGATGACACTGTCAGCTTAAATGGGGCATATATTGGCAATCACCCTGATTAACACAAGCCCCGTTGAGTGGCATTTTAAACCTAAAAAAAGATAAAAGACTGTATGGATTCTCATTCGATTTGACCCGTTATTTAAACCAGGCCCAAATTTGCTCTCTGCGGCCGGTGTCTCGCAGCACTATACAATTTAACCCGCTATTAAATCATGCCAGCAGTGTTGAAGGTCATTCTCCTATCCACCATTAATCTGGTGTTAATTATTTAATGATTTAATGAGCCTTTCGAGGAACTGTCCCCTTGGCCGTATTTCCTTGTCCCATTTGGCACTAATACATGACATTTTCTAAATTACTCAATAATGAGACAAAATATGAGATCATTCCCCGATGTCATCCGGACACATGGTATCTCTGTAAACATTCTAACATATATTTGATACTAAGAGACACACTAGCCATCTTGTTTTGCATTTCTTTTATTTGTTGGTCTGTGACACAGGCCGCCCGACAAATTGACGGAATTTAATGCGCGGCGGCCTGGCATAGCGTACGAGAGTTGTCTCAGTCTCGTCCACTAGAGAAACTTTCGCGAGAATACGATTTCTCTCTCTATATATATATACAGCTTTGGAGATACAATGCGACATTTCATCGCTTTTTTGTGTGGTGGCCTAACCTCAAATGCTGGATTTCTATTGGCAGCATACACCCAAAATCGTGGGACCCCAGCATAACAGCGACGCTTTATGAATAACAGTCACGTGTATCAGTAACATCGTCAGACTGCAACATTTGATTTAAATAGTCGCCGTCTTACTTCCATGCATGTCTGCGTACTGTCCGACTGCGTTGAAAAGCTAAATGGTACTTGATCATAACAAAACGATACTACAAAAGATAGAACAACGGCTGGATTTGGATAATATTTAAACTGTGAACAGAAAACCTGCTCTTGATCATGTTGATAAGTTGATTTCGAGTACTGCTTTCCGTCATTATTTTTCCCTCACTCGCCGTAGAATCCTAGCTACTCTCGTTGGACCGGCTTATTCCATTGGCCAGTGGAGCTAGGGGAAACCCCATTGGGCCGAGATTATGTGCCCTTATTCGATTTCATAACACGATAGAGGTTTGCAATGTGCCAAGGTTAATACGCCCATGTCTTAACCTTGGCTCGCGAAGATGTTCAGAGACAGTCTATTTGCTTGTTATTTTCAAATTATGATGAGCAGCTCTCTAATTTCTTTATTCGATTTGTTGTCAAAATCGAATTCTACTGCAGCATTTGCCATCGTTGTACCCGCCATAACGTAACCAACAAAGCAATCCTCAATGTTTATCGAATTCGTGTGAATTGCATATGCTAATTATAATAAATAGACCAATAGAAGTGCAGAATGTACTCACGTGATTCTATAACTGAA
The DNA here is from genome assembly GCA_031763545.1 of Mopalia muscosa. NCBI lineage: Eukaryota > Metazoa > Mollusca > Polyplacophora > Chitonida > Mopaliidae > Mopalia > Mopalia muscosa. Next base: position 9,207 of record JARFOD010093279.1, on the reverse strand, counting down.
TGATATTCCGGGCTATGGACCAGTATCACTCTATCATTGGACTTGTACAGATGTTTCATGTACCCTGCAAATATAAATTATATATGTAAAAAGAAGCGCAGAAAATTGATTCAGTTTGGAATTTGACAATTTATGTGTTCCATACTTTGTGGGTAACACGTATAGTTAATATGCAGTTAAAGCATCGGGTGACTTTTTTCACATTCTCTGAAGTTTTATTTTTCACTTACAACTTCTGTTATCCACAACGGACTTTCATGAGCATTTATTTTCGGAAGTTCATCAATGCAAAAGTGTCAAGAATATCGGTAAATGATATCACTACGAAGGAGCTGTGTGACTCTTAAACATATTTGAAAGCAACCACAGACAGAGGATGGAATGTTATCGCGCGACCCACCAAACAACCACGCGATACGTGACGTCATACGGACTTTTTGTTTTTTTAATTCGTATGAACATTATGAATATTAAATTGTTTTATCAATTTCGATGACCAACATGAAGAAAAAACCGGGCGATAATCCCAATCAAATAAAATTTGATATCAAAGATTTGACATGGACACCGTCACATCTGAAATATTCAGTACGCAATTAAGATGTTCATAGCTTACAGCTTTGGGCGGTGTGTCACTCTCCTACCAGAGGGGTAGTGAATGTCTGCTAAACTATACTCCAGCTGACTAACCTTCTATTTTGTAGAAGGCCTGGTGGCTGAGTGGTCTATAGGTGGCCGTCATTTACTGCTGGCGATTCGGTGACTAACTCTGAGGGTCGTGGGTTCGATTCCCGTGTATTGTATGTACACAACGTTTCCATACATATTTTTAAGAAATTTAAGGCATATGTGACTTTTTCTGTCTATCCCGGTTCTACGCAATTGTTCGCGCCGTCATATTAAAACACTTAATAATCTTAAAAATTTTGTCAAAATTTTTTTTTTTTTTTTTCAATTATATAACTCCATTTAACAAAAGTGAATAAACTGTTATTCACGAAAAGGAATCAACCAGAGCTTGGCTCAAAATAAACAAAAGTATCACCCGCTTTTGGTTTCAAATAGTTTCTGCATGTGTCTCTTATTATTTTGGTATCATGTGAGTACTGTTGGCCTTAGCTGTCTCGGTTCGCTGACATTTCACAATAGTTCCCGGATCCATTTAGCATGTGTAATACAATGACATGCTGGTCGCAGCCCTGTTACTCTTACAGACGCCTTTCTCTACCTTTAAAAACAGACTAGAACCATTAACAACAGTCGATAATTCTATTAGACAAGAGCGATCTAATTACCTCTGAAGAAATTCAAACCACTAGAGAGGAAGATAATGTAAAAAGTGGTCGGAAATTGAGAATATACAGACCTTAGTGAGCGGGTTTTTTTTTACAACTGGTGTCCGCTGTGTATGGAAACCGTTCAATGCCTCGTTAGCGGGGCATCATTAAGCAAATATAATTCTATGGTGGACTGTTCTTGCCTTACTGCTTTCCAAAAAGTTCCACTCACATTCAATGTCTCGTTAGGGCATCATCGAGATCTAAACTGACGACATCATTTATCAGGATTTTGGGTAAATATGTATTAAATATTATGGAAATGTTAATCAAACATAAAATTGTGCTAAGAACGGTCCGCCATATAATCAAATAGTTCGCCTAGTTTTACGAGATGACGAAAGAATGTTCCAAACTAGGCTGACTCAAATTTTAGGTTTTAGGTTGCTTCAAGTAAAAAACTGTAACATTGGAAAGCACATGTCGTCTGGCTAACGCAGTATGTTTCCAATGTCGTCATGCTGTCGTTACTTGACTCATAGTACATTGGTGGGTCATGCATTTTCCATCCGAGTAAAACGGATTACAATTAATTGCATTTACTTGACGGTTGCAGAACGAGTACGTAGCCGCCTTATTTTTAATGAACTACCCGGAAGAATTATTAGCAATTAATCAACCAATCAATAAATTAATCAAGCTGAGTTATACAATCTTACTTATCTGTGGAATAACAGGAATTTCCCCAACACAGAAAAGCGATTCACAGATATATTGAATTTTAGAACCCATGCCTGTCATGCTAGATAAATATCCGTAAGCACAGTGCACATCGATGTTATGTTAGATAAATATCCTTAAACACAGTGCACATCGATGTTATGTTAGATAAATATCCTTAAGCACAGTGCACATCGATGTTATGTTAGATAAATATCCTTAAGCACAGTGCACATCGATGTCATGTTAGATAAACATCCTTAAGCACAGTGCACATCGATGTCATGTTAGATAAATATCCTTTAACACGCTGCACATCGCTTTCATGTAAAAATAATATTCTTAAACACGGTACACATCGCTGTCATGTAAGTTAAATATCCTTAATCACTGTGCACATCAATGTCATTTAAGATAAATATCCTAAAGCACGGTGTACATCGATGTAATGTAAGATAATTAGATAAGTATTCTTGATCACGGTGCACATCGATGTCAGGTTAGATAAATATCCTTCAGCTCGGTGTATGTATTTGCCATGGAAGATAGATATCTTTAAGCATGGTGCATATCGTTGCCATGTAAGTTAAATATACTTGATCACGATGCACATCGTTGTCATGTAAGATAAATGTCCTTGATCACGGTGCATATCGTTGTCATGTAATATAAATGTCCTTAAGCACGCTACCCATCGTTGGCATATAAGATAAATATCTATAAGCATGGTGCACATCGTGTCATGTCAGATAAATATCCTTGATCACAGCGCACGTCGTTGTCACGTAATATAAATGTCTTTAAGTACGGTGCACATTGTTGTCATATGTAATATAAATATCCTTATGCACGGTGCATATATTTGCCATGGAAGAAAAATATATTTAAGCGTGGTGCACATTGTTGTCATGTAAGATACACATCCTTAAGCACGGTTCACTTCGCTGCCATGTAACATAAATGCCCATTAGCACGATGCATAGCGTTGCCAGCTAATTTTAATGTTTTTAATGCGTGTTGCATATCGTTGTTATGTAAGATAAATATCCTTGAGCACGGTGCATATCGTTGTCATGTTATATTAATATATTAAGGCACGGTGAATATCGTTGTCATGTAACATGAATTTCCTTAGGCACGGTATATATCGCTGTCATGTAAGAGAAATATCCTTTAGCATGATGCACATCGTTGTCATGTAATTGTAATATCCTTCAGCGCTCTGAATATCGTTGACATGTAAGATAAATGTCATTAAGCAACGTGCATAACGCTGTCATGTAAGAAAAATATCCTTTAGCACATTGCACATCGCTATCATTTAAAGCGCCGTGTATATCGTTCTCATGTTATATGAATATCCTTAAGCACGGTGTACATCGTTGTCATGTAAGATAAATATTTTTATGCCTGATGCACATCGCTATCTTTATGTGAACTGTCTTTACACTGGCTGCCCGTCCCCTGCATCAAAGTGAACAATCTTCAGGAACGTCAACAAGCCTCTCTGACTTGGAGCTCCATATTATCGTGTCTTGCTTGTTTCTGGGTATGTGTTAATGTCACGCTGAAGGTGTGGCAGAGTGCTCTAGAGTGTACTCTGTCCCTCATCTGTGGGGTCGTGGGTTCGATTCCGCGGACCGTATGAGAATTGACATGCCAGCAACCAACGGAAGGTTGTGGATTTTCTGGGTTAATTTACTACCCAGTTTACCTCCCGCAGTAATGCTGGTTATAATGACCTACTATTGGGATTTAATCCTGTTGTTCTAACATCGAATAAATAAAATTTCGTGCATTCGTGCATTAATTTTCGTCCAATATTCGGGGAGATGTTTGTCACAGACCAGCAAACAAAACAAGTGCAAAACAAAATGGCCCGGGCGAATCAATGTCTCGACGTAGGAAGTAGAATCGGTTATATTTTAGAATGGAGGTCACCGATAATAAAACTGACAAGATACCAAAACACTAAGCAATACAACTGGACAACCTGTTCCAAATTACCGAAGCCAAACGCCACAAAAGAAAGACTTCGTGACACCTACTACCATGGAGAACACCAATGCATACAATGAAGTACAATTATACTACTGCAATGAAGCCTTTTAACTATAAGAGGCTGTTTTTAATTGAAACAGCCAATTCACTTAGTATGTACAAACTAAATAAAACCCCTTCTTCATGTTGTATACAGTGGAAGCGTATTTATATAATGTAAAATTTGCATATTCTGAATATCGTATAAAACGTTCAACAATTGACAATCGACATGAAGTAACACCTAGACAAGTTGAAATATTTTGCATATGCGAATGAAGGGAGGTTTTATTTGAGTCAATATCTTAAGATCAAAAAGCGCATGTAGGCCTAGCACGCATTGTAACAGAGAGCCTTTGATGAAAGGTGAAGTGGTGTGCACAGTCTTAAATTCATACGACGTTATAAGGTTCATATGTTGTGAGACTGAGTATTAAATATCTCCATCTTATTGATATACAGTTACGAATTATGTCAAAAGGATAAAGCTCACGAAAACTGTACCAAAAGCAACTATGACACAAGAATCTCATTGATTATTTGATAACCGGGATATTTTTAACACCAAGAAGATAAAGTTCACGAAAACTCTACCAAAAGCAACTAACACAAAAATAGCCTATTGATTATTTGATAACCAGGACAAATTAACACCAAGAAGATATAGCTCACAAAAACTGTACCAAAAGCAACTAAGACAAAAAATAGCTTATTGATTATTTGATAACCAGGATATTTTAATAACAAAAAAAAATATATAGTTAACGAAAACTCTACCGAAAGCAACTAAGATGAATAAATATCGCATTGATTATTTGATAGCCATGTTATATAAACAACAATAAGATATAGCTCACCACGAAAACGATCTAAGACAGATGAATATCTCATTGATTATTTGATAACCAGGATATTTTAACACTAAGAAGATATAGCTCACGAAAACGACACTAAGACAGATGAATATCTCATTGATTATTTGATAACCAGGATATTTTAACACCAAGAAAATATAGCTCACGAAAACTCTACCGAAAGTAACTAAACATGCATGTGAATATCTCATTGATTATTTGATAGCCAGGATATTTTAACACGAATGAGATATTCACGAAAACTCTACCAAAAGCAACTATGACGAATAAATATCGCATTGATTATTTGATAACCAGGATACTTTAACCCCAAGAAGATATAGCTCCCGCAATCCACTAAGACATGGGAATATCCCATTGATTATTTAATAGCCAGGATATTTTAACACGAATGAGATATACTCCACGAAAACTCTACCAAAAGTGACTAAGACAGAGGAATATCTTATTAATTATTTGATAACACGGATATTTTAACGGTTTAGACAAGTATATAATGTGTAGTTTAAATAATTTGGAAATAATTAAAACTTAGTACTGTAAACAAGGAAATATTATAAGAGAATCCGGATAATTCTGCTGTATCCGTCTTTCAAATGTCATTTTTGGGGTATTTTATAAGATGTTTGTTGGGGTCTATGGCCATGTACTTTAAGTCATTTCACTCGTATGACCGGGATCCAGTCCAATAAGAGAAGGAACACACGCGAAATCCCATTGGCAACTAACAAAGACAAGACAGGACAAATACAAGATACAAAAACAGAACGGCTTCTAAACAATAGTTTATCTGTAGCTTTCAAGACAAGAAGACGCTTCTCCAAGCCACCCTCTGTTATACAATGGCATATTTCTTTGTTGAAAATTACCGTTGTCTTGACAATGTATATTCGCCGGAAGAGACCATCTTGCTCTACCATGGTATTAAACAATCAAAGCGAAGGAGCGAGGGTTCCATGGCAACCAGAGAGGAAGCACTCAAGGTTAACCTTAATGCATCCTCGCTTAACCGTCTAGCTCCCTCAATCCCAACTTCGCTAGCTAAGAGTTTTATTCCGAGGCAATGCGAGCTACTCTGTTGTAATGTAGAGTAGTGTTGAACAAAACTCTTCGCTAAAGATAGTTTGTTTGTTTGTTTGATTGGTATTTAACGTCGTACTCAAGGGTATTTCACTTATATGACGATGGATTGTCCACTTCGCACTGTACACAGCCTTATTACGGTGGAAAACCGGAAGGAAACCTCGTAAAAACCACCCCCGCGATTGCCGGAGCCACAACATGCGACTCGCTCATATTCCTGATGGTCGAAAGGCGGACTCTCTTGACTATAGAAGATGTTTCATTCCTTGGCACTGAAACTTCTTTCTGGTGGCGAGAATTTGGCCTATTTTACAACACTTGTTAGCCATTGTAAAACACTAAATAACCTCGGCCGACGCTCATAACAGTAGGCTTTTAAATGGGGTGTAATGTATACCGCGTTCTCCTAAATGTCATATGCATTATGCATAAAAACATGTATAGTACTAAATAAATATAACCAAAGAACGGATATGTGAGTATTGACAGAGCTATATAGGGTGACACGAAAAATAAAATATCCATTACGACAAAGGCTCCAGACTCTCCATCATCGCTTTCTCTTCAAACGACATAAAACCATCTTGATCAAGTTAGCAAACATGACAGAGGCAGATCAATGGGTTTCCTGGGGAAAAATCGTTGAATACAAGGTTCCCAACTAGAGCAAGATTACAATATATCCTATATGTGTAACTTCATAGATCCTATAGTCAGTTTTAAGCTTGGTCCATGTCTGTTAACCTTTTGCAATGACAGATCGGTATCGCTATGAGAGAGCTTTCTATTTATTGTCCTGGTGCTCTCCGAGCTAAGGAGCGACGCGTGGGCCGATCTGTTGTGGGACTTTCGATCAGCGTTTTGTGACATGTCGGAACATCCTTCAACACTTTCCGTACCAGGACAGTTATCTCGGGTACGAATGGAAGCAATACTATTACACAACATCGTGTAATGTTAACCGCCGGATGTTTTGTGCGCATGCGTGGAAATCAACCAAAGTATACTTCACGGATTTAATTGTCTTAAAAAACACATCAAACAAGTCGGTTTCTCCGGTAAAATCCATTTCACACAGAACACTTTCCTTTTTTATTTATGACTTGTTGCAAATAATTCAAATTTCGTCCGATGTAAGTATTTTAATAAAAATGTCGCTTCAATGACGTTATTATATCAACATAAGTACAGCCTTCAGACGTAAACAATAAACACGTGAATAACTCAGCTATATGGTGAAAGCAAGTTACCTCCCCTGAAATTAAGCATTCCGTCAGAGATTATTAACGGTAATGGTTGCTCAGACGTGCTCTGATCGTTCGCCAGTGATGTAACTGATGGTTTCATAGACTTGCCTGGCGCCAAATACGCCTTAATGGCGGTGTAACACCAGAATCAAATAAACAAAAACAATAGCACTTGGTGGTCCACAGAAACAATTGAGAAGAAAGCAATAAAGTGACAATATCTTAAATAACATATATAAATTTAAAAAATGGCTAAAAATTCCGGAACTTGAAACAGTTTGATGACGATATACAAAGTAACAAAAGCAGTTAATCATACACCTCATAAACGCAGTAAAACGATTACCATGTATTTTAGATATTTCTAGCATACCATGTTCTTAATATACAACCATATCAGTTTTCATCTGTAGAGTTAAGTTTTCTATTAATATTATTAAATCAGAAAATAATTGTAAATAAAATAAAAAAATACAAAAGTATCATCACACAAATGTAAAACTTACAATATACCATATATATTTTAAAACATAATCTATTGTTTTGTTTAATGTTTAAAAAATTCATATATATTAATCGAATGACTGTTAAAATTGTTGCAGTTCTTTTCAATGGTCAGTGATAATAGCTCCTTTGAGAGCTAATGCTTTATTTATTTAAACACCGACTTTAACAAAATACTAGTATATCTAATCTTATCTTAAGTAATGATATGGCCAAGATTCCGGACGATAAATCAATCCAACTGAATCGTGCAATCCAAATATCCTAGCTAGTGACAGGGCTTAACCGGAAACCACACACATCATCTAAATCTATCGTTTCGCTTAACGGGTCTCTCTTGAAATATTGATTGGAAACTTGAGCGTCTACAACGCTATTGCTGCGAGCACTCTACACACTGTTTCATCTGGCGCGATGTCGAAATTACAGGGCTATCCCCAAGAAAGACATAAGTCATACAAAGAATGGGTTTTCGTTTGTGCTTCACCATTTAGTCCCTACATAATTGAGTTATACCCCAGGCTTTTGTATTCTATAATTTGTTTCCAATTGCACTTCTTTCGAGCTATACATTGTAGTGGCATGGGCCTTACTTTGACTAGGCGGGGATTCCTCAAAGCGTCTAACACATATTAAATTTAACATTTCTAATGCTAGCATCATTTCTCAAATTAATAATGATAAATTAAGTAGGTCAACAAAATGTGAAATGTCCATCGCGGCATAAGATAATGTTTTGATATCATGGTGTTAAATCACAATTAACCGATATAAACTGCTGGGTCCTGTTGGTGAAAAACAAAACGATTTTCTTCGATCTTGCCTACATTATTTTTTAAATAAATAATAGCAACTTGAGAAATACCTATAGAATTGAATAACATTGGCGGCATTATTTATACTATAGGCCTAGTTGATTTCTTGAAACGTGACGCTGTGGTGTCAATGTAATGACGCCAATAGGCCGATATGTCTTATTTCGAAAATAAGACACTATTATCTGCAACAACAACAACAAAATAATAATACTTACATTCGTATGCCCAATCTGAGTTCATACTTTCATCGATGGCAACAACAACAACTCTTTTCTCCGAGGGCTGCTCCTTGCTACTGGCCATGTTTGTCGGCAGCCTAAAAATCAAATATCGATGGAATAGCCTTAGCCTATATGAACGGACAACGCTAGCTTGAACACTGCGGATTCAGTATGCCATTAACATGAGACCGATTTTAGTTTTACAATCTTGCAAGGGATTTTAGGTATTTTTGTCCCAGTTGTAATCGGAGTTGTGACAGAAAAAAATATCCAAGTCAAAATACAGAGAATTGAGATCCGATTGTAGTCAATAAAATCTGGATGAATAGCGAATGTGATAGGTACGGTGGGTGACACGCGCCATTGTACTTCACACTATTTCAGCGACAGAACAAATTCCAATTTGTTCATGACAAACATAT
>JARFOD010093268.1:0-17493 GCA_031763545.1 Mopalia muscosa | reverse complement strand
TGATGTTCTGTATTTGTGACCGTCGTCATATAAGTGAAATACCCTTGAGTACGACGTTAAACACCAATCAAACAAACAAACAAACTTAAATCGATCAGAAGCCTGGGTGAGGTAAAGCTATGTTACTCGAAGGTCGTAGCTGTTGTAGGCTCTAGTTAACTCGGGCTTTTCTGTCTGTGAAGGCAAGGTAGAAATTAAATAGCGACTTAATACGACGATCTGCCGCTTTTCTACCTTGCCTCGGGTATAAGATGTATATTATATGGCTATGGGCAGATTCTATCTTTTCTTGGAAGGGAAACTCGTCCGGCGAATTTCAGTTATTCGTCTCGAAAAATATTGATATTGACAGAAATATGTCCCAAGAATCAAAATCCAGTTTGATATCTTTCCTTACAAGCTCTGGATTGAAACCGCTTTTCTGGCGCTATGATTGTTACGACACATATACCCAGAACGTTGTAAGGAGAAACAAATCTATGGGATTACTACGACTAAGACGTCGGATTGAGTGTTGATTCTAACTGCCGCTGATTGTTTTTAATTAAAAAGAGGCCCGCGGCCGTTGTTTATAGTGGTTAGCGAGTGCACTTACTAATCCTACTAATCTGTCGACCTCAGGTATATGAGTGAGTCACAGGATATGGCTTAGGCAATCGCGGAGGTGGTTCAGTTTACGAGGTTTCTTCCTGGTTTTCCACCGTAATTAAATAATCAAGCTGACAACCCGTCGTCATATAAGTGAAATACCATTAATTATAACATTTATAGAGACTAAATCAAACAAACAAACAACTCCATGAAAAGATATATATATAGCCGTATATATAGGTTTGCATATGCTGCTAACGTGTTACTTAAATCTCACTCGTCGATATTGCATAAAATCTCCAATAGAACGAGCTTAAGTGTATAAAGGGAAACGAGCTGTTAATTTTTCGCTCTTCTTTTCTGCGTATACAATTGACGTCAATAGATTAATGATACTTTTATTGAACACGTTAGCAAATATATCGCCCCCACTTCTGGCAGTTTTCTATTGGTCAAGTCTTGACGGAGCGGGCTATAAGCGACATATATAGCACAGTTCATGTCAAATGGGACAAGGTGAATTCCATCGAAAAAGAACAACTATAAACAGTACGTTATGTATGACGGTAATTGAAGAAATCAACCTCAAGTCATTAAATTATGTTAAATGTCAAACGTCTTACAAACAGCTGATCGGAGGCCAGTAAAAGTGGTCCGCAAACTTTAGAACCCTGCTAGTAATTGCCTTTATAACTTCACCACCTGTTAATAGTGTCATAAGGTATTCTATGGAAGCCGATAGTAGTCATTTATGCAAACAATTTTATAGTAAGTAGAATCAAACTTATAGCAGAATCCACTGTTAATAACTATACAACTAGATAAAAAAAATAGCAGCTAAAATCCTATACCAAGCATACAATTTAACATTAAACAAATTGTCAAAACTTAAAGGCGTTTTAATATTAATAATAATACTAAAAAAAATCGATCGGAGGATATTTAATTTGTCTTGGATGTGATTATAGTCTGATATCGAAACCATTAAACCTTGCTGTCGTCCAATAAGTTTGTCATAGTACAACTGAAGTGTAGCTCCAAAGAACGAAATATTCATTTGTGATGTAAATATATCCGCCTGATGATAGCAAAATGAATCATAAAAGACTACCCTAATGATTCCACAATAAAGAAAAAGTGTACCCTAATGTTAAAAAAAAACTGTTAATGGCAAAATGACGAGAAACTTTCCAGTTCATAGCCGAAATATTGATATCCTAAATGAATCTTTCGTTCTTCGGAGTTACCCTACTCTTTTCATAGAGCTACCATGTTCACCGCACGAAGTCAAAACGAATCTGGTGCGCGTAGTCGTGTTTATACAGAGTAATGATGCCAATGTTAAGTAAATAGTTGGATGAGCTCAATTATTACAACATCCACAGAATGAGAGATTGGTCCAGGAAGAGAAAACAACTTTTCCATTTAGATCTGACAAATACATTACGTAACTTTGTAGCGGAGTAATAAATCAATTTACAATTACACTAATGGCGATCTATTTTTGTCAAGGTAGAATCAAAGTTAATTTTCCTACATTGAAACTGATGTTAGTTGTCACATGTGCACAATCTTTCTCCTGGCCTCTTCCAAATATAAATAAATCAGGGTTCGAGGGTATTATATAGATGATTTAATTTTGGTTTGTTTGTTTGATTAGGGTTTTACGCCGCACTTAAATTTATTCAACTCACATGACGGCGTGCCAGCCCAATGGATAACGGAAACCACTTTGGGCGCCACTGGCAACAAAGAAAAATAAGAGAGGACAATACAGGACAATCACAGGACCTAATACAAAGACCTGACAAACAGATCGCGGACTTCATGTTGCTAATCAGCTCTGAATACCACAGGACAAAAGGATTAAGCTCCCTCAAACCCTCCGCTTTATTTGGATAGATTAGTTTAAAGGTGGATACATTTTAATGCTTTGCGATTGTTTATAACGATTGCAGATGATTATCTTTATTTATGGTGCTTTGAAGTTTTGAATATTTAGAAGTATTTCTTAACCAATTAAAACGCCCCCTCAAAAGGGAATCCCTCATAGCCATAACGTTGTCTCATTCTGATTGGCAGATTTGTCATTGTCTGTGACAGCCGTATCATGTAGAACCAAAAGGTCGCCAACCAAAGACTTACAAACGGAAAAAAGATTGATTGGTTGGCGTTTTATGCCGTTCTTAAGGATATTTCACTTACATGACGGCGGTGTATAACAACAATAATTGAATCTAGCCCAATGATGTGAAGCGTTTCAATAATGTTGGAAATTTAATTTTCTTCAGTGCTAAGTCAACAAGAGGGCCAAAGGGAAATAGATGTTTTCGGGTGGGTGACATTTTGATCTGATTTTTGATATTTTATGCATTTATATGAAATGTGCTTTTGTGCAACAATGGGCTGGATTCGTTTGGTAAAGTGTATAAGTCATTTGCATGCGTGAGAAATGGCTTTTCGAAAGGCGAACAACTTAAAGCGATACTCCGGGCTGAAATGACCTCTATAGCCCTTGAAAGGTTACCATTAAATATACTTAAATATGGCATCGACTTATCGTTTGTTCATTTTATAAAATAACCCGACTTACAGGTATATACCTTCCTACTACCACTGGCGGCTGACATTTTGGGCGTGGCCGCCTTGTCCACGACGTCACGCGACTAACACTCTTCTGCGTTACGGGTTAATAACATGTGTTAACCAATGACCTATGTATGTGTCAACTGTCAAAGGTGTAAACAGTCGACTCTACAGGTCCCGTGATGTAGGCACCTTTATTGAAAAAAAAGTTGTTTAAGGTCCAATTATAAAATTAATATAGCTGGATTAGAACATTGGAGGACATGATTGAACACAAGAAATTATGCTCGTTTTACTTATATGCATTGTATTGCAGCCCGGAGTATCGCATTAACAAGGGGGATGTTTCAAGCTAGTTCTCCCCGAATGCTCAAGATATAAATGGGAAATTACAAGCATATTTTTGGATAATAAATATTTATTTACTATTAACAGCTATACCAGATGTCAATAATGAAATATAAATTGCAAGAAATCTCTGAGAGCTTAAAACCTGAACAAATATAGTAAATACAACGAATATCGAACATGGCGTAACAAATATAAAAGCTTGCTCAAAATCACACATAAAGCCTAGAACATAAGATGATTTTTCGATTTTAATTGATCTACATCCCTGTGCCAGTGTGATTGCTTTTAGAAATATATATATATATTTTCATATACATATATATATCTCTAGTTTATTGATGAGAACGTAAATACCGTTTATTTTTTTACCTTCACAAATTAAAATGGAAAAGGGGCTCACCAGACACAATATCAACTGACGACAAGTTAACTAATTTTTCGGCGCTATTTGGTGACTTCTCACATTGGCTATGAGTTACCTCCCTTGGTAACTCACGATTCCCAAGAAAAAAATTATAATATGTTGTTTTGTTTAGGCGGCAGACGAAAAAGAACGTTGGCAGCGGAATTCTGAAAAAAAGACTACTGTTAAGGTTTTGGAGAAGTTTGGTTAAGCCAAGGAACAGGTGACAACAAACTTTTCCTTGGGGGTCTTTAAACATAGGTTATTAGATAATTAGAAATAGGAATGACTAGACTTAATTGACAGTGCCAGGTATGACTTCGGACTTAAGGGTATTTCACTTATATGATGACGGTTTGTCCATTTCACACTATTCCTTGCCTTATAACAATGGAAAACCGAGAGAAATTTCTATTGACTTGATATACAATTAAATAGGTTACGTATTTACTTCTACATCAGGTGGTGCCTTAAATATATCTTGTGATGTCAATAAATTATCGACAAATTGCGATCGGGATATTTTTACTGTAGAAATAGAAACTGTTGCTCGTATCCATCGGAATACGAGCTCTCTGGTTAGCAAAGTAATGCAAGCGCCGACGTGAGATCGCTGCAACGCTTGAGTGGCAAAATGCCACCCAAATACTATTTATGTAATAAATAACTACTACATGTTAACGCACTGCCTTAAGTTGCCTTATTATGTATTAATAAATGCGACCTGAGTTGTCCTTCCTATACTACTATTGTGCTAGATCAGATACATGTACCATAAGTTTATGCCAGATCACAAACATTACCATAAGTTTGTGCCAGATCAGATACGATTGTGCCAGATCACATACCATATGACTGTACCAGATCACATATATCTGTACATACTGTGTCCGATCACATACCATATGGTTGTGCCAGATCACATATCTGTACATACTGTGCCAGATCACATACCATATGACTGTACCAGATCACATTTCTGTACATACTGTGTCCGATCACATACCATATGGTTGTGCCAGATCACATGTAATTTGATTGTTTAATGTCTGATACTATATGAGCCACATTTCATACTTTATGATTGGGTGAGTATTCATACGTATGATTATGTCAGATTGATACTATAGGATTGACTGAGTGGTGTTTTACTTCCTGTTTAAGGGTATTCCACGTATGCGACGGCGTTGTACTCCAACAATAATAGACAAAAATGTAGCATTATAAAAATGTGAAGCGTGTCCATAATGCTGGTAAAGACAGCATTGCCACTCTTCAAACAAACTGTACTTAGCCAGAGGTCATACTTAGGGGTTTCAGCCTGAGCCAGAGGTCATAGCTCTTTTTTTTTAAGACCTCTGTCGTAATTTTGACACCGAGTTAAAACCCGAGCAGCCGCGGGCGTCGATTATGTCAGAACTCATACTACATCATTATGTCAGATCTCATACTACATCATTATGTCAGATCTCATACTACATCATCATGTCAGATCTCATACTACATTGTTATGTCAGATCTCATACTTCATCATTGTGTCAGATCTCATACTTCATCATTATGTCAGGTCTCATACTATATTGTTATGTCAGATCTCATACTTCATCATTGTGTCAGATCTCATACTTCATCACTATGTCAGATCTCATACTTCATCATTGTGTCAGATCTAATACTACATCATTATGCCAAAACTCATACTATATGATTATGTCAGAACTCATACTGTGTGTCAAATTTCTGCACTATGGTTATACCAGTTTCATACACTAGCGACAATGAAATGTTTACAGCTTATCTACATATGGTGGTTATCGCCAACATACAAGCGTCACCATTTTAGATAGTGTCTCTCCGCGAACGTCATAGAAATGGAAACTTAGCTCGTTGTGCATGTCGACAGTGGTCTTGTGAAGCCAATCGTGGCATCAGACAACACACGACCTCACTGTAGAGTAATTGAGGTTAATTTTAAGGCTTACTAAGGCTTACTAATAGTAAAATAAATCAAGATTCCAAATGATACCCCAAATCAAGAAAACATGTCCTGTTTCGTTTTAAACGACGACCATGCTACGATAAGTATGCCCATCATCGCTTTCTCCGTATAAAACTGATGTGCATCAACCATCATGTAAGGGAAACAAGCGTAATCTCGTTTGTTCTAGCGTTTTCCATTGTAAATTTGCTTTAATATGTTTTGTCTTGTCTTGAAAAACGACTCTTCCATATTGGGCTGGCAATACGTTATTGTTCTAATCCATGCAGCAAACAGTAAATCAACAGAGATTTTAATGCACGTTATCAGAGTGCGCGTTAAATTCATAATGAGTTAGTCGGTGAAGAGGACTGCATTGAAGAAAGGAATCCGTTTCTGATAAGCATTCCATTCCACATACCTCTACTCTGAGCAGGCAGAGCGATAGCCATTACCCCTCGCTTCTCTCTCTTATTTTAGTTTAGCAAACGCTATACTATAAATGTTTCAGAGTTATTTTTAAAACCGGTCTACAATGCAGTATGTAACAACAATAGTGTAACACTCTCTCGAGAGATTGTATGTTAGCTAGATTTACTCCGCTATATGACACGGCGGATATACTCTCTGGAGATCCTAGCTGGAGAAAACAAATGAATTCAATTTAAATGACTTTTAGGCATATTACTAGTATTCACTTGTAATCGCAGAAAACCGGATTCGCGATTAATCTCGGCTAAAGATCATCACATATGGAATCTTTTAGTTAAAGGAAACTTTGGCAGGTGAAAGTTTTTTCAGATGGAACCCCAAGAGAATATAAGTGCCTTTGCTGATATACAGACCTTGGTATACTTTACGAGTGAGTACTAATTGGAATGGACGCCTGGCATAATATGGAAACCAAATAGCAGACTAAGGACAAACAAGGAAGCAATATTGGTGACAAGGAGTTGTAAACAGGGACAGATATCTTATAGTAAGTACAGCTCACCAATCGGTTCTTAACTGCAGTGATTCTGTGAGACTGGTGATTTAATCCAATAGGTCTAGCATAGGTGGATGTGAGCAGTGAGAAGAGTTGGAGGAGATCAAACCTCAGAATGTTATTAATGTAGATCAAAATTTGTTGTGTGGTTATAAAGTACAAAGACCAACTTAAATAAGTATATCCACCTATAAGCAACTAATTCAAGATAACTACGAACATATTGTGAAATGGAAACAGACAAATATACCGTCGTTGATAAACTGGACACCGGGTCTTTCGGTGACATTCTGCTTGTTGAGCGAGATTACGTTCGCTATGTTATTAAGGCATTACAACTTACTTCTCTGGATTGTGCGTGTAGAACAGTAGACAATGAGGTAAGGGCCTTGTTACAGTTACAACACAAGAACATTGTAGACTTAATCGAAGTATTGGACTGTAAAAGAACGAATCTGGTATGGATGGTGTTCGAGCTAGCAGAAAACGGCAATTTAGAACAACACCTTTTCAAAAATGGGAGCCTGTCAGACGACGATCTAAAAACTTATATTATTCAGCTTTCTCAGGCTGTTGATTATACACACTCTCATAATTATGCCCACAGAGATATTACGCCACGGAATATTCTTCTCTTCTCTCAAAGTGTGTTAAAACTAGGTGACTTTGGTTGTTGTGTTTTGTGTGGGGATTCGCCGGAATACCTAGATCTTATTGGAGACCCGCGTTACCTGGCCCCGGAAGTTCTGCAACGGAGCAAACATCAGCCGATGCTGGCTGACTTGTGGAGCATGGGGTGCTGTCTTTACTTCATGTTCACAGCGAAACATTTACAAGATGGCAGCGAGGAAGACATCAGACGCTGCCAGAGAAGGGGAAAGATCCTTTATGTTAATGAGACTTGTTATCAGGAGAAATATACGCCCCTAAAAAGACTGATAGCTAAGTTACTTAGTTACGATCCTAGCATGAGACCCAAAGTGACACAGTGGAGGCCTAAAGACATTTTTCAGTGGTTAAAATAAGTCAGAAAGCTAGCTACCTCTGCGTGATTTGTAACCGATATTTGTACAGTTATATTTACATGGTTTATTATCCAAGTTCCTTCCACTCAATTCGAGTATTCACAAGCTTAAATAAACAGTTTCGGAATATACCACTTGTGACAATGATCTGGTTGGGTATTAGGCTGTGCTCGTACCTTTAAGTCATTTCAATTGACTTACATTATTTTGATGTTATTGTTCGAATAGATGAAACTTTTTGTCAGGCGATTGAAGAACTATAAATAAGTGTAGGCCTATTTTTTTTATTTTAATTCAAAAATGTTTCCCACTTTTCATTTTTCCAATTTATGGATCTATCTTTGCTGAACGAGAATTCGGCTATTCAATACTTCATACAGATTGTTTATTCATCAAAAAATTTCTATTTACATAGTTACATAAATGGCGGTATTCGCTTTTTTTTTTTTTTTTTTTTTTTTTTGTTAGTTTGTTTTTTTTTTTAAATTGTGTCTTAGTGGCAAAATGCACTCACTCTGTATATGTTCTCTGGCAATGTTACCCATCATTGGGCTTCAACTGAATTACACTTTCTTTTGCTTTTAACGTTATTGATTTGATTTTGCTTAGTAATCGATTTAATATTTTTTGATATAGTTCTTCAAATTACGATTGTTAGAAAGCTAAAAGGTGTCGCGACACTCTACTCAAATTAGTTAAAGGCTAAATAATTCTAAACTAAAGAACAAGATAAATGACCGAGTTTAGCTGTATTGGATAATTAAAATTCCTCCGTTCACATCACTATATAACACATATAAACTATAATAAGCTGCATTTAAAACCACTGATTCACATTTATAAGAGTGTTACCCAGGGCAATACGGCATATGAACATAACGCGGAGCCACATTAAAGAGTGTTTACCCAGGGCGATACGGCATATGAGCCTAACACTGAGCCATATTGCAGAGTGTTTACCCAGGGCAATACGGCATGTGAGCATAACACTGAGCCACATTAAAGAGTCTTTACCCAGGGCAATACGACATTTGAGCCTAACACTGAGCCAATTAAAGAGTGTTTACCCAGGGCGATACGGCATGTAAGCATAACACGGAGCCACATCGAAGAGTGTTTACCCAGGCCAATACGGCATATGAGTCCGCACTGAGCCACATTAAACATTGTTTATCCAGGGCAATACGGCATGTGAGCATAACACTGAATCACATTAAACATTGTTTACCCAGGGCAATACGGCATGTGAGCATAACACTGAGCCACATTAAACAGTGTTTACTCAGGGCAATACGGCATGTGAGCATAACACTAGGCTAGAATGAAAAGTATGTATCCAGGGCAATACGACATGAGGACAAAACCCTGAGTCACATTAAACAGTTTTTACCCAGGCCAATACGCGTGAGAGAATTACACTGAGCCGCAATACTGAAAGAGTTTTTTTTTTTATACCCAGGGCAATACGATATGTGAGCATGTCACTGAGCCACATAAAAGAGTGTTTACCCAGGGCAATACGGCATGTGAACATAAGACTAAGCCACATTAAAAGTGTTTACCCAGGGCAATACGGCATGTGAGCATTACACTGAGCCACATTAAACAATGTTTACCCAGGACAATACGACATTTGAGCCTAACACTGAGCCATATTGCATAGTGTTTACCCAGGGCAATACGGCATGTGAGCATAACACGGATCCACATTAAAGAGTGTTTATCCAGGGCAATACGGCATATGAACCTTACACTGAGCCGCATTAAAGAGTGTTTACCCAGGGCAATGCGGCATGTGAGCATAACACGGGGCCACATTAAAGAGTGTTTACCCAGGGCAATACGGCATATGAGCCTTACACTGAGCCAATTAAAGAATGTTTACCCAGGGCAATACGGCATATGAGTCAGCACTGAGCCACATTAAATATTGTTTACCCAGGGCAATATGGCATGTGAGCATAACACTGAGCTATATTGAAAAGTGTTTATCCAGGGCAATACGGCATGGGGACATAACCCTGAGTCACATTAAACAGTGTTTACCCAGGGCAATACGGCATATGAGCCATACACTGAGCCAATTAAAGAGTGTTTACCCAGGGCAATACGGCATGTAAGCATAACACGGAGCCACATCAAAGAGTTTTTACCCAGGGCAATACGGCATATGAGCCAGCACTGAGCCACATTAAACATTGTTAACTAGGGCAATACGGCATGTGAGCATTACACTGAGCTATTATGAAAAGTGTTTATCCAGGGCAATACGGCATGAGGACATAACCCTGAGTCACATTAAAAAGCGCTTACCCAGGGTAATACGCGTGTGAGCATAACACTGAGCCATATTAAAGAGTGTTTACCTAGGACGATACGGCATATGAGCATAACTCAACCAAGGCTTGTGCCACCGTAGCGGAGGACAAGCAAGGCTTGTACCGCCGAAGCAGAGGACAGGAAAGGGATTCGGGATTCAATCTCTACAGGTGTAAATGGCATTAGTCACACTATTTATATAGTACTGGGAATCGCCAATAATGTTATCATCGTCCTCGTTATGTTCTCTGTGAAGAGCTCGTGTGTGCCATACTGTACACATTATGAAGTGTAACAGTGTAAAACAGGTTCATTCTCGTTTTTACCACTCCGGGAAGTTAAAATATCCGTCCATTGTTTTGGATAAGGAGAAGTCGCATTCCAAACCAAGCCATAATTAGTTTTACTTACTGTTCACGAAGAGGTTAACGGAAATAACTATTTCAATTCTTAAACATGTACCGTCTCTCCAGTTAATATAAACAACACGTAAACACGTGAGCACTTATAGGTTTCTCTTCCTAAAATACAAACCATTCATCCATTGAAATGGTCAAACCCCAATCAGTGTCGCTATATATCTGACACGGGGAAGGTCAAACAATCAAAATGCTCAATTTTACTCTTAAATTTTCCGGCAAAAACATTTAACTTGTAGTTTGTACATTCCGTGCATGTCACTGATAGATTTTTGAATAAATAAAGACAGCTTACATTGAAGTTGTATTTATTGATAATAATTTGGAAGTGGCACAGGGTAAACAATATAACCTATCCATTTCTACACAAATGCCTACTTCTCACATAGAAGTATTGATGTATGGAACGTTTCACCTTTATGCACGTTTATAATATATAACATGTTGCTGACAATGAAAGCAAAACAGGATAGACTTTCGTCACAACACCGAGCAATGATAAGCAAATTCATTATTAGTTTCCAAATTACGGTTTCAGTAGTCATATTGAAGAAGGAATTGGCAGTCAAAACTCAAGATATATATAGAGAGAGCGAAAATAGAAATACCGTGGTAAAAACATGTTAGCTGGGTGTAAATACCATTAATCCTGAATGAGTAAACAACTATAATGAAGGAGGCATTTGGAATTTTCTCACTTTAAAGCATGGTATGTGGCAGATGGCAAAAACTGTCTTTGAGTCTTGGTTATCTTTGTTGATGACAAAATCTTCCCCCAGAAGGAGTACTTACCAATGATGAGTATCAATAACCTACGTATTTTGGATAACCATTTCCTGTAAGCAGGTGAGTACCCTGTCCTGTACAGTTCGTATGAGAGAAGGAACCAGTTACAGCGATTAACTAACGACTGGCTTTTCTGTGGGTGCCATTTTAATCTACCAATTTGTTTCGTCTAGCCTATGTTGTTCTAATAAAGGCCAGGACTTTTATATTCATACACAACATTGTTACAAATTTCTAATGGCATTTTCCTTTGTTTTCTTTTCCAACTTTTGAAGTGGAATAGTATAGTTTTACACAAGTTTACAGGTTCTGTCAAGGGTCTCGTAAGCTTCTTAAAAGCCGCAGTTCTTCTCCTCTTTTAATATTTCCATTGTGCCTTGTTATCAGCCATATCTATGCAATATTGGTCGAGTAATGGGCTATAAGAGCAGATTTAAGGGATCTCTGTAGTAACGATTTAATCCACCCTGTCGTATGGTAGAAAAGAGGAAAGCTGCAATTACTGTCTTCACCAACCAATTCAAAGGAACACAACAAAATTAAATCTGCACAAAATATAACTGGACTTACTCGTCTTAGGGCAGTGGTTCCGACTTTCAACCTTAACTTTCGACGTCATTCGTAGGCAAGCTGGTGAACTTTTACTCCCTTTTCGTACATTTCCTCATTCCTATTGAGGATAGCTTTAGTCATTAAAATGAACAACAAAGACAAAACCACTGCTTAGAAATAATGGTTCTTTAAAGATTCTTTAGAAAAGAGGATGGTTCTATATGGAACCATTACGATAAAACGGTTATTTGATAATTAAAAAAAAGACACGAAGAAAGACTGAAGATCCTTCAAAGGTTCCGTTAGAGCCATATTGTCTAAGAGTATACACAACTCAGGCATTATAACACAGATTATATTGATAAAACTTTGAGAAACTTAATCACACGCTTAAATGATCATTCCAAACCAAATTCGGAAATATTTAACAATATAATCACTTATAATGATTCAAAACATATCCACATGATTTATTGTCGATTTATATTAAATCTCATTTTCTAGAAATATGTAGTAATAGATCTTAATATCGATTGTTTATGATCAACCTACATGCATAGAACATATGCATGTGATAAATATGAAACGAACAAGATATATCCCACCTAGAATAGATTAACCTACAAACTTTGTTTTAAAGAACTGGACGTTAAGCAATGAATGTGTCCGCTACTGGGGATGAGAGTTACAAGCTGTCTGATACAGAGGAAAGTCAATGAATGTGTCCGCTACTGGGGATGAGAGTTACAAGCTCATTTTTTCAATATATATACTCTCCAAAAAAAGAAACGCAACATTAATTATTTTTTATCCAAATAAGAATTTTCAACATCATTTTAAATACAGAAATAACCATCGCATTACATTGAAATTAAGCACACTGGTTGTTCAGATTTTAAAGTTCATTAAAATGTCCAAGTTTATCCCATTAAAGCCCATAGCGCTCAGATGACGTAAATGCAAAGTCAGTATCTGTTGTGACCACCATTAACCTGTAACACAGCACGGACCCGTCTCGGCAAAGACATGATCGATCAACGAATACGGTTTTGCAGAATTTCTCCTCCATTCTTGCTCAAGAGCCTGCTGCAGTTCTTGCAAATTTTGCGGCGCTGGATATCAACTGTAGCACGAGCTGTGTGTGGCCGAGCCTTGTCGTTCTCTACGGAGGTCCATTATGAGCAGTATGTGTGGTGTCAAAACCTCATCTCTGTATCGAGCGGCGTTACGGTTGCCAGGGATGTGCACCAGTTGAGTTTTTCGGGCGCAGGATATGGCACCCCACATCATCACACTTTCTCCGCCGAAATCGTCGACCTCAAGGACGCAGTTCTTGCGAACCTCATTCCGGCGTCTGTAGACACATGTACGACCATCTCTTCTCTGCAGTTTGAATATTGATTCATCGCTAAACCAGACTCGCCTGCGGTTTTGCAGGTTCCAGTCCCTCAATCTGTTGCACGATTCGACCCTTGCACGTCAATGCTGTTGTCTGAGTACTACGCCAAAATAAGAACGTCTGGCGCGTAAGCCGTTTTGACGAAGACGGTTTCTGACTGTCTGTGCCAATATTCTCTGGAGACCTGGAACATTTGGTATTATTGTCCGGTTTCTCATAGGAAGTAACCGGATGTAGCGATCGTGGGCTGCTGTATCCCTAGGTCGACCAGAACGTTGACTGTCAGCTGTTGAACCCGTTTGCTGGTACCGTTGGAAGAGCCTGGAAATCATGCTCAGGTGGACTTGACAGTCTAGCCTGTTCTAGTCTGATTCACCGGCCAGGAGACGACCAATGACAACGTTCCGGGTAGCTGCGTCTAGTCTTGGTATATTGTAGCAAGTTGGAGAAACTATTTAAGAACTGAATTCAATTGAACGGCTTTGAGTCTTTTATACCCTTAAAACTCGCTAAATGATTAGGCATGAAGCGCGTTCAACTTTTCTAAGGTTTTCCCTACGCCTTCCTCGCGCCTCGTCACGCAAAGACTGACCCAAAGATCCCGTATGATCAACAGCCACTTTCAGGAGCTTAAATTCAATTATCGGACATTGCCATTATAACATGATCATGTTGTCATCTCTCAATCACGCACATTTGTGAAAGAATTCATGTTTTAAATTTTGTTTGTGATGTTGCTTTCTTTTTTGGGAGAGTATGGATGAGTCATTTATGTTCTAGATAAAATCTCTTAGACAAATTTCTAAATAAACATTAATCCCCAGAGAAGGTTATGGCCATGCCAGGTTTCTGAAGAACATTAATCTCGATTTAGATAATTAGAATGCGCCAACAAATAAACAAACAGACACACAATATTTGACGACGCGAAGCGATGAAACGATTCTGTTGTGCAATGAAACGATTTAGCTATGTTGATAGTCCCACAAAGCGCTTGGATGGAGTGGCAGAGAGACACGAGGGAGAAACCATGATTCTATATAGAACGATGTATCGTTTTGCTGATTGTGCATCGTTATTGGTTTTGTACTTTTAATATTAAAATGAATACTCCTCGACTTAGTCTGGTGCATTGGTAAAGTGAGGTAAGTGTTACATAATACATATTATATCGTCCCACTCGATCTACGAACTATATTTATAGGTGCGATGGGCGAGGTAATGTGTCTAAGAGCACCATATGTCAATATAAGCACTGGATTGGTCGAGTTCTGACATGTACAGGACTGACAATATAAACTTATCACTATTGTTCCATTAATTATTTTTTTTATTACAATTTCAGAGTGAATCAGAACCATGGAATCATCGCATTGCTTCTTCGCAACGCCTCACTGTCTTACCATGTGACCAATATACAAGATGTGAAGATATCGGAAAAGTCTAGCTATTGTTTCATCATGTTATTCTTCAAACTAAAAAATCGCTATCTTAAAAAAAAATTACTTTTTACTTTTACTTTTCTAAACGACACAAGTCGTGGACAAGCACTTGTTTGTTTACAATTGCCCAGTTATTCATTATTGAGCTGCAAATTGATCTTCCAGCCCATTGTCCATCTTTGTGGAGACAAACCCAAACTCACAAAATAGCCCAAAAGAATCTACCATAGTGAATGACCTTGTAATCTAACATAGCACATTACCCTTGGTCTTAGGAGGATATCATAATTTAGATGAAATGTAGATTTGTGTGGAGTATAGGGCCTATCGGGTAATTGTTTAATTGTTACATTCTGATATAATAATCGTTTCATGTCACCATCAAACAAGACGTTGAAACTGATACAGAGGTCCAGGTGAATTTGAGACAATCTGGTATATGTGGCGAGAACTTTTAAGTAGTTAAACTATTTTGGAATGATATGGCCAAATGTCTTTACCCATAGGCTGAGTATCCTTCAGTAACACATAAAACTAATTTATTTGCTTTAAACCAAGACAATGGCTATGTGTTTAATACCACAATACTGCTGGACAAAATACGTATTTATCTGTATAAATTGTAACATGTGCGGCTACAAATTGCAAATAATAACAGAACTGTTAAAACTTATTATGAATCTAAAATAGTTAATTTACTAACCAGCTTGATAGCACTAGGTTTAAGAAGAGGCAGTCAGAGTGGTATAATTTAACGTTCGTTACATAAGGTGTAATGATGTATGTGAATGTAATCATAATTTTCCAAGAAAAATATTTGGAAATTGTATTATTGTACAGCAAAACGTGAGTATAATATGTATAATGTTTGACATAAAATTGGTCATGCTATTATAACCATTAATACGCCAAAATACAATCCTTACAAGGTATATATCTATGTAAAGTATGTATATACCTGGCCCCTATCTCAGAACCAACTCAGAGCCAGGAAAATATAGACATTTCCCTTCTTGTATTCACTATCTAAAGTGGTTATATCTAACGCTAGCAGTTGA
The DNA here is from genome assembly GCA_031763545.1 of Mopalia muscosa. NCBI lineage: Eukaryota > Metazoa > Mollusca > Polyplacophora > Chitonida > Mopaliidae > Mopalia > Mopalia muscosa. Next base: position 1,596 of record JARFOD010093268.1, on the reverse strand, counting down.
TAGATTAGTTTTCCAGACAACTGACAACAAAATTATAGCAACCAGGAGGTAATATAGGCATACCAGACGATTTAATTTAAAAGGTTTGTATAAAATTACAGCATCCTGCGAAAAAAGGTATAAAAGGTATTTAGCACAGACATGCTTAGACACAAATGCGGCAGCAGAAAAAACCCTGGACAGAAAAGCTTTTAGTTTGATTGGGCTACTTTTTTCAGTCTAAGAAGATATAGAATCATTTGAAATGCTTAGCTCAGCTGTTGTGATATACTTAGATCTTGTTGTTTTCCAGTAAACGGCAGCCAAATCCCGTGTTGTTCTCAACATATGCAGTTGTATCTTCTGTAATATGAACATTGGTACATATTGGCGTGGGTGTTGGTGGGCGTAAACACGCATCATATGTTTTCTTCATTATTTTATTTTGTTTATTTTGAGGTTTGAGTTGTTTTAATTGTACTTCGCCAATCGGAGGACTTTTCTCTTCTGAGACAAATATAAAATTCTCATTAAAATCTAGCTCGATGAACTTTAATAACCACTGGCGTAAAAATGGTCTGATGCTTAGTTAAAGATTTATGAGATACACATATTCAGTCAACAAGCCAGATGTATCTGAGGGACTTCATAATCCGTTTCCATGGTAACTAGAAATGCTCAGGAGATATATGTTACATCTGGTCATTGGAGTCCGTTGTTATTTCTGTTTGGCGGCAAAGATTGATAGTTTATGAAATTAATGGTGATAAGAAACAGTGCCCTTTCCGTCCGCATTGCATGCAGATTAAAGGTCATAGGTCACCTTAGTGAATATGAACATTGCAGTGTATTGTCGTGGACGTTCGTGTGCATGTCATTTACCCTATGTTATGTCTCTGGATAAGATATGTGCCTATATTAAAAAAACATGTTTGGTTTGTTCGCTGATCGTAGCAAACAATTGGTCTAGTTTTGGGTTCAAATACTCATATATATGGGGGGTTTGTTGACCTATCTGAATGATATATTTGCTTTTTTTTAATGTCTAACTTAGTTTGCTAAAACATGTATATGTTTTAATACTCTTAACAAATATATCTACATTTACAGCATGCATGTAAATTGCTGGTAATTATGATACCAGCAAAAGTTGCTGTAGAATTACAGCATTGTTTGTGCTGTAGGTTTACAGCCGTTATTTTCATAAACGCTGTAAATTAACACCATTAACACCAGTTACTGTATAGTGCTGTTAAGATCATATACATAGTTATATAACAGGTTCGTTTACAGCATCTATATGTAAGGTTACAGTATTTCCTGTATTTCCTCAGCTGCACGCTTGGTCTGATTATAAACCGTCTTGTCCTGAAATATTCCAACTCAACCACTTTACAATAGGTAACCTATACGAATTGTTGAGCTAAGGGTGTTAGCCCTTAAATATATGTGGTAATATTTCATTGAATTATGAACCTTACCAGGATATTTTCGTAAGGGGATTTATACTGGATTATGGACATACCCGTCCGTTCAATGACCTTGTTTATTATACTGCTGCGGATAGAGTATATCCGTCAATTTGAGGACATGCTATTTTAACTGATTGGATATAAT